>PVJS01046247.1:0-15901 GCA_004027185.1 Glis glis | reverse complement strand
GAGGGAGGGAGGGAGGAAGAGAGAGAGAGAGAGAGAGAGAAAGAGAGAGAGAGAGAGAGAGAGAGAGCTCGTGCGCGCGCGTGCACGAGCTGAGGCTGGCCGCGAACCTGGATCCTCCGGTCTCCGCCTCCCAAAGTACTGGGATTACAAGCGTGCGCCACCACGCCCGGCTCTCTTCTAGTGCTTTTATAGCTCTTTGTCTTTTATGTTTAATTTTAATGCATCTGGAATAAAGCTCTAAATGAAGATGTAACTGTAATTTTTCAAATCATTAGCCAGGGGTCTGCTGAATAATCCCATTTTTCTCATTTATTTGAAATGCTACATTTGTCATATGTTAAACTTTTAGCTGTGCATTTGAATGGATGGCCTTGTCAAGCACCAAGGGGGTGTAGGAGGTGGGCCAGGCATTTGCTGTTTGTCTAATGTAGGGGCAGGGGAGGGGCCATACCTCTACCATCAGAGTCTAGGTGTGTGTGTGTGTGTGTGTGTGTGTGTGTGTGTGTGCATGTGTGCATGAATATGCATGCATGCATTCTGACTCTTGAGATACATCTCCTATCCCATTGTTTAAATTTTATTTTGCAACAGAGTCTTGCTAAGTTGCCATGGCTAGCCTCAAACTGGTGATCATCCTGCCTCAGCCTCCCAAGTAGCTAGGTGTGTAATTACATGCCTAGCCCAGGTCTGCACTTCTGATGCAGAGCTTTGAGCCTTGTTCCAGGAACTGCAGTTAAGGAGGACCATGGACAAAGGAGGCATCTCTGAATACCCCACTGCTTGGGAGATGTAAACGCTAGGCTTTTGATCTGTTGAGGATTCCTGACAGGATGCCAGAGAAGGCACGCAGCTTGGGCGAGAGGTCGCACTGGCCACTCCTTTCTGTTCCTTCAGATGCTGAGCATGGATGACTTAGTCCCGCCACTGGCCTGTGGCTCTGGTCAGCTCTCCAAAGGATGTATATAGCCCTGGCCCTCCCTCTTCAGCCTAAATGCCTCATTGGAAATAAACTTACATCTTTTCTGTTGAGCGCATTCCCATTTATTTGCAGAAAGCATATCAGAGTGTATGAAATACACTTAAACTCACTCTGAGCCTAAATTCTTTAGTCCTTAGACACATAGGTTTGCACAATGGATTTAATCACTGGGGGAGTCTCTTGATTTTTGGTATTTTGAAATTAGGAAAAAGACAATAATGGTACTGAAAAAAGTTTGCCGTACATAAGTAAGAAGATGAAACTATTAGTACTAGAGAGTATTTGGATAGTGAAATATTTTTAAAATATGCTATCAGAAATAAAAATTTGATCTCAAGGACTTAAATAAAAACCTTTCACACCTCAGAAAACATAAAATTTAATAGCAAATGAGAAGCAGGGAGAACATTGCCCATTTGACAAAGAGTCGTTCCTTCATGAGATGACATTCTTTTTTTTTTTTTTTTGCGGTACCGGGGATTGAACCCAGGGGCGTTCTACCTCTGCGCTACACCCCCGGCCCTATTTTTTATACTTTTATTTTGAAACTGGGTCTCACAAAGTTGTGGAGGACCTCACTAAGTAGAGAGAGAGAAAGAGACAGGGAGAGAGAGAGAGAGAGAGAGAGCGAGCGAGCTGAGGCTGGCCGCGAACCCCGATCCTCCGGTCTCCGCCTCCCAAAGTACTGGGATTACAAGGGTGAGCCACCACGCCCGGCTTATGAGATGACATTCTGATGAGACTCTGCATCAACACTTACTACATACTAACCAAGAGAACCAGAGAAGGGCACGTCCCGCCCTCCTGCAGGATGTTCTGGCACGGTGCCACAGCCCAGGCTTCTGACCAGGGTTACCCTTCATGGCATCAGCCTGAGGGGATCTTCCCTTCAGGATGTTAGCCAAGACAGGAGCATTGAGTAGCAGGGCTTGGAGTGGAAGTGGAAGCAGCCCAGTGTCCAGTGGGGTCTGTGCCACAGGATATGGGAAAATCATCTGAAATGGTGACAGAAATAGATAGGAAGAAATAGCATGTTTCCCACTTGTATAAAGAAAAATTAATGTGCACGCACATGCCTGTGTGTGTGTATGGCTTAGACAGGAGGCAAAAATGTGCATCAGCTGTCAATAGATATTACTTCTAGGTGGAATTATGATGATGTGTGTGTATACATTTATAAAAGACAAATTGAATAATTATATACTATAGTATTATGCATAAATATATATTTCCTTTCATTTTTCGTATCTTAAAAGAGTATAGATTACTTTTTTTGTGTGTGTGGTCCTGGGTATGGAACCCAAGGGCCTTCTACCTCTGGGCTATACCCCCCCAGACCTGTTTTATTTTTTATTTGGAAACAGGGTCTTGCTAAGTTGCTAAAAACCTCACTAAGTTGCTGAGGCTGGCTTCGAACCTGCAAGCCTCCTGTCTCAGCCTCCCAAGTACCAGGATTACGAGCGTGTGCTGGGGATTAAACCCTGGGGCATTCTAATACCTCTGAGCTATACCTCCAGCCCTATTTTTTTTTTTTGAAACAGGGTCTCACTAAATTGTTGAGGCTGGCCAGGAACCTGCGATCCTCCTGTCTCAGCCTCCCAAGTACTAGGATTACAGGCATGTGCCACCAGGCCTGGCTGGATTGCCTTTTTAATAGAGAAATCTTCAAACATGCCAAATTGTGAATGATGTTGGTATACATCATCCCCACACGCCTTTTCATTCTTTCCCTCTACTTTAAAGATAAAAGAAATAACATCTTCAAAAACATCTAGCCAGGGTAATGGGTGATTCTTGCTAGGAGCAGTAATGCTCAGCCATGATTCAGTGACTTGGTGCAAAGCAGTCTGGGTTCCTTCCTGGAGAAGGAGCTTGGAGTGCGTGGGATCTTCCATGGAGTGCTCTGCAAATTCCTGCTCCATAGTCCTGCACCCAAAGAGTAGGAGGTAACTGGCCGGGTCACCACACCGCCAGCTACAGGACACAGCCCTCTTGGAGAAGTGCCATTAGGCTTGTGAGACGAGCGCTGGGGAGGGCAGTGTGCATGACGCAAGGCGACTCAGACCACACCCTGAACAAGCCCTGAAGCGATGACCACATGGGGGCGTGGGAAAGCTTTGGACCACAGGCGTGACATCTCTTTCTCTCTGTTGCAGCCTCCCAAAGTGAAATGCTTGACCAGGATCTGGCACCCCAACATCACAGAGACAGGGGAGATATGTCTAAGGTGAGTCTCCCCTTCTGTCTTCTGCACTGGTGAACTGTGGGCACGCGCGTTGGCCTCTGCACATTGTTTCCTCTGAGAGGAGAGCGTGAGGCTTGGCCAAAAGCAGGAAAGGTAGGTCTGGGGTTAACTGAGCCACTGCCCCCAGCCCACCCTGGCTCTGCCTCCAGACAGCATCCTCCCACTGCCTTCCGGGCCATTGCCCCTTCCCCACAGCCTCTTCATGTGGCTGACTAGCTTTGGGGAAAACGTGATGAACAGAGCCTAGGAGGAAAGGCGTAGGTGGCAGGCCGAGCAGACCTCGGCGCTTGGCTGAATATCTCGTCTACCAGAATGGCTCTCTGCTTTGTGTCAGCTGCGGCTGCGTGTCCCACCCTTCCAGTGGCATAATGGCAGGTCCCCTGGTTTCCCCCTTCACAATTTGCTCCGAGGAGAGAACTGGAGAAGATGTGTGGGTTAGTTTGTTTTTAAAGTAAATTTAGCATTTAGACCTAATTTTCCTTAGTTTTCTTCTCTTCCTTAGTAAGACAGTGACGTTGATTGCCAGGCTCTGGTCCAGACCAGCTGGACTTGAATTCGGACCCACCTGTGGCAGCCACGGGACTTGGGTGGGCTTCCTACACGCTGTGCCTCACGCTTGGCCTGTTGAGAAAGGAGGCAGGACAAGTTTCATGAGCACACTTCTCTCGTGTTCAACAGGAAGCGCTGTGATCGGAGGCTGATCTTGGCATGGCCTCTGTCTTTTCTTCCTTTCCTCTCTCCTCTCAGTAAACACTAATCACTTTGGAAGGAAACATTCTCTGTGCCGCTCCAGGGGCTGGGAAGCCTTTCATCAGGACCCTTTTCTGTCTCAAAAGTATAGTTGGTGCCCATTGGCCTAATATATTTTTGTATATGCTGCTTCCTTTCTTGTCAGCCTCTTTTATTTTTTGGTACTGGAGATGAAACCCAGGTGTATGTCTACCTCTGAGCTACACCGCCAGCCCTTTTTATTTATTTTGAAACAGGGTCTTGTTAAGTTGCTGAGAAGTTCCTAAGTTGTTGAGACTAGCCTCAAACCTGTCTCAGCCTCCCAAGTACTGGGATTACAGGCGTGTGCCGCCAAGCCCAACTCTCATTTTTTATACATAGTTAGAAATATATTTGTATAGGCACTCCTTTTTAAAAGGCATCATCCCTTTGAAGTATCTTTCCTTCAGGGTCCCCAGTTGCAGGTTTAAGCCCCCTTTCGGCTTCCCCCTGCTCACAGGACCAGCTGGCTGGCTCCAGGGCACTCTCCGCGCTCTGATTCCCTGTGCAGCCCCTGCCTTGGTTAGAATTGGATCCAGAATAGGAATGCCATGAGGCACGTTTGCTGTCTTTTGGGAAATCAGACTTTTAGCAAAGTATGACAGCAAAAAGCAGGTGGTAGCCTGATATAAAAGCCAGGAACCTTAAAGGAACCGTGTTCCATTTGACCACACTAAAATTAAACAAAATTGAAAAAGATCTTTTTGTGTAAATAGTGCTTACCACTCATGAAAAAGATGGGCACTCCCACTGGAAAAATGAGCGTTGGTCACACATGGGTGATTCACAGGAGAATAAATATGTCAGCCTCGGAGATGCTCAGCCTCCCTGGTGACCTGAGAGAGACGCGGGAACAGCCCGAGGGGCAGCTTGTCACTTATCAGATTGGCAGACACAGAAGCAGACCTTGGGGGTGAGAGAGGAGGCAGCAGGCCCTCAGCATTGGCGGGTTTGAGTGTTTGTACACCTCTTGGGGGTCCTTCAGCCACGTGGTCTACCTGGAACTTGTATTTACTCATCAGCTGCGCTTTTAGGGGTTTAATCTAAGGAAATAATGTGCCAGCTTGGTTTATGTACACGGGCCACCTTGTTGTTACTGAAAAAGTAGACAAGCGCTCAGCGTGGTGGCGCACACTTGTAATCCCAGTGCTTGGGAGGCTGAGACAGGAAGATTGCAGGTTTGAGGTCAGCCTCAGCGACATAGTGAAACTCTCAGCAACCAAGTAATACCCTGTTTCCAAACAAAAAATATAAAGTGCTGGGGGATGTGCTCAGAGGTAGAATGCCCCTGGGTTCAATCCCCAGTACAAAAAAAGAAAAGTAGCATCCTCATGTCAGCAGAGGCAGCATGGCTGAATGGTCATCTCCTGGATAAAGGGAGAAACAGGCCTGGCTGCCCTCTAGTTTGCAGTGAGCGTTGGGCACCATCTTCCCCAGCAGGACTGAGCCGGGCCTGGAGGCCATGGGGTTTAGGCGTAGGAGCACTTGCCTCTCTTAGAGGGTTGCCCTGTCCCCTGCCCTGTTGTCCTTTTGTGACCCACCTGAGGGGCTGCCTGGTCCTGAAGGGACCCTCACTCTGCTGGCAAAGGGCCAGCGGCTCCACATGGAGGGATTGGAGACCCCAAGGTCAGGAGGGCAGGGCTTGCGTTCAGCCTTTTCCTCCTGGAGTCCAAGATTTCAGTATAGTCCCTAAGGCGTCCACCGTCCTGATTAGCAACCTCTTGATGGTCACACGTCTCTGAACCTGAGCTCCAGGCTGCTGCCACTTCCTCAGCGACTGGGGCACCGCACTCCTGATGGCCTCACTGCTGCCCAGAGGCCACCTGGTCCCATGATTCCAGATGCTGGGCTCAACTTGCCCCATGGCACTTGCTCCCCAGTTACCTGCTTCCAGGTGCAAAGCCCTCCTGCTCTGGCCATGCTGTCTACAGTGAAGCTAGGAAGGCGCTGATGCCCGGTTAACCTGAGCTCCTTTTCCCTCTTCTCCCCTCCCCTCCCCTCCCCAGTGTTGACTGGCCTAGGCGGGTAGAGAGCAACTTGCGTTCCCTACTTTTATGGGGCTCACTGTTTGATGGATAAGACAAAGAGACAAGTATATAACTAAAAATCGAATTAGGGTCCACAGAAGAAAAGAGCAGTGTAAAGTTGTAGAAGTTTCCAGACCATCTAAAATCAGATTCAGTGATACCTCTGTAGAGTAGAAAGATGTCCATCTAGTTAGAAGGGTAAATGATTTGAATTTTCTTCTTTTTTTTTTTTTTGTGGTACAGGGGATGGAACCCAGGGGCATTCTACCTCCAAGCTACACCCCCAGCCCAATTTTATTCTTTTTTATTTTGAAACAGGTTCTCACTAAGTTGCAGAGGGCCTCACTAAATTGCTGAGGCTGGCCACGAACCTGTGATCCTCCTGTCTCAGCCTCCCAAGTACTGGGATTACAAGTGTGCACTACCACACCTGGCTGAATTTTCTTCTTTTTAACGCTCAAGTAGATTTTGGTCAATTTGAGACTGGTTATATTTTTTCTAACCAATCTTCATGCACAATTAAGAGTTTAGCTTTGATTCAAATTGTACATATAGCTGGGCATGGTGGCACATGTATACTCTAATTCAAAAAAATTTTTTCTCAGTAAAAATTATGGCCTATAAAAACCTGATACTGACACATTAACTTAGGGACTTGCATGTACAGATCAGAGCCATAGCACAATATAATAGTTTAACAAATGTGAAAGTAACTTTATCTCCAGAAGGAAACTTGATAATAAATTGTAGTTTTTCAAAGTATGGAATAATCATTTATGTGAGAAAATATAATGTGTGCTCATAGTTGATTGAACAGTAATGAAAATGACTCTTGGGCCCCCGCTTAAGAATCAGGACCCTGCTACACATCTGGAGCCTGGATGTGCCACCCTGAGTTCTGTGCCTCCCACAGAGGGGTGACTGCTATCCAGAGGTTGCATTAATCTGCTTAACTTTTTCCTTCTTAGCTTTTTTAAAAACCAGCTATTAAAATGTCATGTGCTAGTCGGGCGTGGTGGCGCATGCTTGTGATCCCAGTACTTGGGAGGCTGAGACCGGAGGATCCAGGTTCGTGGCCAGCCTCAGCTACTTAGTGAGGTCCTCTGCAACTTAGTGAGACCCGGTTTCAAAATAAAGAATTAAAAAAATAGGGCTGGGGGTGTAGCTCAGAGGTAGAATGCCCCTGGGTTCAATCCCCAGTACCGCAAAAAAAAAAAAAGTCATGTGCTGGCTGCACAAGGTGGCACACACCTGTAATCTCAGCTAATTGGGAGGCTGAGGTAGGAGGGCCACAAGTTGGAGGCCAGCCTGGGCAGCCTAGTGAGACTGTCTCAAAATAAAAAGTAAAAAGGGCTGAGGATATAGCTCAGTGGTAGAGTGTCCCTGTGTTCAACCCCCAGGACTAAATTAAATAAATAATAACATAAATAAAATGTGTGAGAGGAGCTCACATAATTGTGAAACCCATCGGTGGCAATTCAGAACACAGGCTCTGGGTTTGAAGTGCACAGCACTTACCAGGTGTGTCCCCTTCAACTTGTCTTCTCTGTAAGACAGGGAAATGGTGGCTTCCTTTAGGGGATGTTGTGGGCAGTGAGTGAGTTCAATAATACAGCATTTAGGTTTATGCCTGACACATAAATAGTAAGTTGTAAGCCTCGATTATTCCTGTTGTCATTTTTTTCTTTCTTTTTTTTGGTACTGGGGATTGAACCCAGGGGCATTCTACCTCTGAGCTACACCCCCAGCCCTATTTTTTATTCTTTATTTTGAAACAGGGTCTCACTGAGTTGTGGAGGGCCTCACTAAGTAGCTGAGGCTGGCCACGAACCTGCGATCCTCCTGTCTCAGCCTCCCAAGTACTGAGATTACAAGCATGCACCACCATGCCCGGCTCTGTTGTCATTTTTGCTGCTATCATTTCCTGAATATTAAATTGACACCCATTCTTTGTATTTTTTGTTTGTTTGTTTGGGTTTTTTTTGTGTGTATGTGTGCTACTAGGAATTGAACCCAGAGACATTCTGCCTCTCAGCTACACCTCTAGCCCTATTTCTTTTTTTTTATTTTGAAACAAGAGTCTTGCTAAGGTGCGGAGGACCTCACTATATTGCTGAGGCTGGCTTTGAACCTGTGATCCTCCTGTCTCAGACTCCCAAGTACTGGGATTACAGGTGTGTGCCATCAGGCCCAGCTCTGTATATTGTTTTAAGCTTTCTTAAAACTTCCATGTCAAGGATTAAAGATCTCTGTACAATAAATAAAGATAACACAAGACATTATTATTATTATTTGGTCCTGGGGATTGAACCGCAGGGGTCTCGGGTCCCGCCCAAGAGTGGTACCACGGCCCGAACGAACCACACCTCGACCGGGAGACATGTCTGGCATGATCTCGTTTATTTAGAAAGCCAATCCCCCTTTTATAGTAGAGGCCATACAGGAAACTCGCAAGCAGTACGGTGTGACCCAGTGGCACGTGAGGGTCGGGTCACCACGCCCCCCTGTAACCTATCATAGGTAGAGGCACCTGTTGTCTGTGAGCACTGAAGGAGGTAACTGCCTATCATAGCCCTCCAGAGGTTAGGTGGGGCTATCTGCGGGACCTCCCTCTGAGGGGTCCACCAGCGCCATCTTTGCCATTGATATGCTGAATCACTGCCACGTGGGAGAGGCCCGGTACTCGGTACTCTAGAGCAGGCTTCTGCCAGTCCACCAGGCCCTTTCATGGCACTGGGTGGAGACCCCAGCACAGGGGTATTTTACCTCTGAGAGAAACCCTCAGCCCTTTTTTAGTTTTTATTTTGAAACAGGGTCTCGCTAAGTTGCTGAGGCTGTCCTCGAACCTGCAATCCTCCTGTCTCAGCCTTCTAAGTACTGGGATTACAGGCACGGGCCACCACGCCTGGCTAGGACATTATAATTGAATGTCCTTATAACCTGGAAGTAGAGATGGCAGTCCTCAGCAAGAGAGGAACCTGAATAAGCCACAGAAGGAAAGATGGGTTTCCTGTGTCGTAAATAAAGACAAAACAACATAGTGAGGCCTCACCGGCAGCATTCAGGGTGCGCCTGGGCTCAGGTAACTAGTTGTAGGTGGCTCCTTGCTAACTGCTGTGCATTTCCGTGTCTGTTTCAGTTTACTGAGAGAACATTCAATTGACGGCACTGGCTGGGCTCCCACAAGAACGTTAAAGGTAAGGGTCAGCGCTTTGGGTCATCAGTTCTCCGGGCCTTGCCAGGCTCACCCACATAGGCGGCCGCGTGCTGTCCTCCTTCCTCCCTGCTGCCTGCCACCTGGGGCTGCTTGGCAAAGCATGGACCCAGTCAGTTCTGGTTGGATGAGGGTCTTTGTTGGCCACTTTCAGCACCATTCATGAACCAGATACAGGAGCCCAAACTGCAGGTTTCAGAGCCACACATCAGACAGCATAGGAAGCCTCAGGGGAGTTGTTCATTCAGCAGGAACATCTTGAGCCTTTCTAGGTGTCCAAGAGAGGATGCAAACTGTGGTGTTTCGATCACTCCTTGTGGCCAGAAGGAATCCCAGCCGGGCGTGGTGGCGCACGCTTGTAATCCCAGTACTTTGGGAGGCGGAGACCGGAGGACCCGGGTTCGCAGCCAGCCTCAGCTCTCTCGCTCTCTCTCTCGCTCTCTCTCTCTCTCTCTCTCTCTACCTAGCGAGGCCCTCCGCAAATTCGTGAAACCCGGTTTCAAAATAAAGTATAAAAAAATAGGGCCGGGGGTGTAGCGCAGAGGTAGAATGCCCCTGGGTTCAATCCCCGGTACCGCAAAAAAAAAAAAAAAAATAGAAGGAATCCCAGGTGATGGCTATCACTGAATAGGCACCTTGGGGGAACAATGCAGGAAAGGGTTTTTTGACCCCGGTCCAGTGTCAGGGACTACGGCAGGCTTCCTGCAGTCATGACCCAGTTCCCAGCTGTGGTCTCTGCTGTGTGGGCAGCCTGGCCTGGCCTCTCCAGCCTTTCCCCGTGCCCTCCATGTGTTCTGCTCTCTCAGGACCTAGCCTCTGCCAGGCTGTCCCCCTACCTGGAAGGAGCTCCTCACTTCCAGCCCTCCACCTGGCAGGCTCCTCCTCCTGCAGACCCCGCTCAGATGGCTACCACTTCCAGTGTGGGGCTTCTCCCCTCAGGATCGGTGCTCTGGGTGTTAGTTAGCCTGCTGACCAGCCTGTCTGTCTGACCTCTCCACCAGACTTAGAGCTTGTCCTCACCCCCAGCTCCAGCCCGAGGCCCAGCGCTCACCTGGAGGTCATAGATCGGGAGGGTGGATGGGTGGATGGGTGCATGAGGGCAAGTAAAATGACCAACTAGCAGAGAGTACGGGATGATCATGAGAATCAGCTAAAAAGGACAAAACTCTTGAGCTGATTAAGGGGCAGCTGGAGAACAAATTCGTGGTTGAGTTATAGGTCTCAAGTCAGTACAGACAGAACAACACTGGTTTTCAGTTTAATTTTAATGGAAATCTCTGATCCCTGAAATGTGAGTCTCCCTTGATTCTTAAAGTAGAGCAAAATTACTAAGATGACTCAGTAGAACATGAGAAATCCATGACCCTGGAGGGCAGTTGGTGTTAAAAACAACAGATTTTTTTTTTTTTTTTTGGCGGTACCAGGAATTGAACGCAGGGGCGTTCTACCTCTGCGCTACGCCCCCGGCCCTATTTTTTTTTTTTATGCTTTATTTTTGAAACCGGGTCTCACAAAGTTGCGGAGGGCCTCGCTAGGTAGGGAGAGAGGAGAGAGAGAGATCGATCGATTGATTGATTGATCGCGCGCGCGCATGCACGCTGAGGTTGGCCGCGAACCCAGATCCTCTGGTCTCCGCCTCCCAAAGTACTGGGATTACAAGCGTGCGCCACCACGCCCGGCAAAACAACAGATCTTAGTAAGATACTTTGCAGAAGCCTGAAGCCTATTTGGTGATGATCAGTGGGAGTGACCGATGGTGGAGCTCCGGGTGCCCACATGGCCTGTGACTGCTCAGTCTCTGAATTTCCAGAAGTTTGTTATACTTGAAGAAAAGCTCTTTTCATTTTCTGTCTTGAGAAAAACATGTGCTGAGGAGCACAACGCATATTGTGAATTCAGAAGCCTGAACATTATTTTCTGTGTTTTTTCTTATTTCAGGATGTTGTTTGGGGATTAAACTCTTTATTTACTGTAAGTATATTGATCAAACTCCCAGGTTTTTCTACTTCCCTTGGTTGCTGGTTTGAAACATCACCTTAAAGATAATACAGGGGGGATTAAAAGTGAGCCGTGCACACACTTTCTGTTGTTTTATGATCAGAAATAGAACTGTGACACGGGGACCTCAGGGGCTTTGGAGTGACATGTGGGGAGGTTGTCAGAGGAAGGAGGGTGGCACAGCAGCCCCACTTTCACCCTGCGGGGCTGGCTGTCTCCGCCTCCTGGGGGATGAGGCGGTTCCGTTCGCTTTAGCCCCTCTAGCGGGGTGGCTGTTGCTCTGGGCTCCCCGGGCCAGTTCCCCTCTGCCTGTGTCCCCCCAGCCAGCCCAGGTGGCGGCCCTGCTCTCCTTGGTGTCCTGGCCTGGATGGAGGAAGATAGGGCCTCCACAGCTCTGCAGGAGCTCAGGGCCTTATCAGTGATGAGCAGCTATTGGAAGATGACAGCTTCTCTAAGGCAGGAAGAAGCTCAAAGGACACAGCTAACAGCTGTTACTTGTTTTTTAATATTAAGAGCTTTTAAAGAAATAAACTCCAGGGATCTGTCTCTGAATAAAAAAAAGGTTTTCTACTTTTGATAAAAATCCAAGGCCCTTCATGAACTTGTGCCCATCTCAGACGTCTGCTGGGCGCCTCATGGTGGTTTCATGTGGGGCACAGGACATGCCTGCAGCAGAGAGTACAGCTGCGCAGTCTGCTCTTCCTCCTCCTGTCACCTGGGGGCACAGTGCTCTTGTTTTTATGTTCAGCAAAAAAAGAAAAAAAATAGAGCCTCAAACTAAACCAAGAGTCCCTGCCTACCTCCTCGGTGTTTCTGGGTGACGCCTGCCCCACAAGCAAACTAAGATGTCCAGTGGTTTCAGAATCTCCCTAACTTCCCCGGGAAAGCAGCACCTGATGGGTTGGCCTGCAACTCGGCCATCTGGACAGTCTTTGTCGGTTTGTTGTAGGCTTCAGCTTCTTCCTTGAAGTGAATGAAGTTTCACTTCTGGAGCCACAAGACTGAGCATACTTTTAAATCTGCCCAGCGGTTGGAGCTCATCGTCATGTTGAGCCTTTGCGGCTTTTGAGAGAGTTAAGGCAGGCCAGAGTCCTTCAGGTCTCTCTGAAAGGCCGCTCCTGGCATTCTTTTTTTGTGTGTGTGTGTGTGTGTGGTTCCGGGGATTGAACCCAGGGACATTCTACCTCCGAGCTACACCCCCAGCCCTATTTTTTATACTTTATTTTGAAACCGGGTCTCATGAAGTTGCAGAGGCCTCACTAAGTAGCTGAGGCTGGCCGCGAACTTGGATCCTCCAGTCTCCGCCTCCCAAATACTGGGATTACAAGTGTGCACCCACGCCCGGTGCTTGCTCCTGGCATTCTCTTCAGCCATCACTGAGTATCCTTTCTGGAATACATCCTGTCTGCCCCGGACTGGCAACCTGCTACTGGGGGATTAATAGAAGGAAATACACATGGGCTACGTAGACTTTTTTCTTTTTTTAGAGAAATCTGGTTTGGCCCTCGCTTCCTCCCCAAGTGCCCCAAAGCTTTCAAATCCTAAAGAGCCAATCAAAAGTGCGAGTTAAGACTATAATGGTTATTTATCAGATGTATTCATTTTAGGTCAGACATATGGTCAAGAAGATAAATAATTTTGTGTACCTAAAGTAGTCTTTATATACACTAGGTATTACATATAATATGTACTTTGTATTTTTGCCTATTCTAGGCCTTAGAGTCTAATTTTCCAACCCTGAATGATCATAGAGATTTATAATTTTTCTTGGCTATATTTATAACATATAATTGGTCACACCCACATTTATTTCCAAATCAAGAATGCAATCCCCAAATCTAACATCGTCCCTGAAGAGGAATATGGTTTTCTTTGCAGTGACCCTTCACAGGGGGATGCTTTGTAAGTCTTGCTGGCCTGAGTTTCAAGGAGAGGAATGGGGTGATCAGGCACAGCCTCTTGGGAGAAGAGTAGAGTGGCAGAGTCTGCCCTCCTGAGGCCCGGCCGCCAGCCTAGTCCATGCGGTGCGTCTGGTCCCGCTGTGCTGTGAGCAGGTGCCTATGAAAGTGAGTCAGAAGACGGAGAGCCAGCAGGGACAGCACAGAAACCATAGATGCCCAGGGGCAAAGCTGTGGGTCATTAAATAATTAAAAGAGGAAATGTGTGTTTATAGAAACAAATGGAGTTTTTATTTGGAAATGCTCATAGTGAGAGTAGTTATCATTCTCTATTTTTACCAAACTTTAAACAATTATATGTAAACCTATCCCTGACTTCTTCCAGTCAGCTGTTAGTCACCATTTTACACAGAGTACCCACTCCTGGAGAGAACTTGAGTACTTAGCAGAATTCTCAACTTTAGGTTGGTTTGCAGTTCACTATTTATATTTCTGTTACTGCTTCATAAAGTGAATACTTACAACAGCAGAAAAACAGATTATTTCCAGTGTTTATTTTGAGTTTCTCTTTTCCAGGATCTTTTGAATTTTGATGATCCACTGAATATTGAAGCTGCAGAACATCATTTGCGGGACAAGGTGAGCCAGTAACAGGCTTATTCTAGGTGATGTGTTTGGTAAGAAGATAATTACTACCGTCTCTGGATTGCATAAGTGAGAAATTGAGAGTGATGGAATGCAGGACTGGAATTTAAAGCAGTTTATATATAATGTGTTACAATAAATGTGTGTGATCTTAGAAAAGTGTTTTACCCATAATCAGAGAGAAGCAGTTTTATTGGATGAGATTTCCTAATAAAATTCAGTATGAGTAATTTAAAACAGGCCTTATTAACAGTACAGGCGGAGAATGCATAGCTTTCAGTCTGCTGGTCCTCGGGGCTCCAGCAGGGCGCTTCCATCCTTCCACAACCTTTGCTGAGCTCATTTGTGTACACACTGGGTTTGAATTTTACCCAAAATCAGGGATCCTGTTCATTACTTTTTTTTGTTGTTGTTGGTACTGGGGATTGAACCCGAGGACATTCTACTTCTGAGCTACACCCCCAGTCCTTTTTTTTTTTTAATAGTGTCTCTCTTAAGTTGCTGAGGGCTCACTAAGTTGATGAGGTGCTGGTCTCAAACCTTCATCCTTCTGTTTCTGCTTCCCAAGTACTGGGATTCCAAGCATGTGCTGCCCCACCCGCCTGGTGCTTTCATTTCTACAAAAGGGAATCCTAGAACTGGGTCAGTGGGTCAAAGATGATGTGTATCCTTAATTAACTTTTGCCAGGTTGTTTCTCTGCACAAGCGCAGCAGTGCCCATGCACACTAGCAGTGCAGGCAGCACCTCTTTGCCTGTGTGCTCCTTCAGGTGACTTGTTGCACTCTGCTTTCTGGACTTCTGGAGAGTGTGTGTGTCAGCTGTTGCACCTCTTAATTACTTGTTCTGTTTTTTAACCATTCTTATATTGGATTGTTTGGATTTTTTCTTTTCTTTTTTTTAATTTTCAGAGGCATCTGTCTAGAGGGTACAAATCTTTGGTCAGTCACTTTTGCAGACACCAAGGGTGTACCTCTGTCAGATCAACCGGTTTTATTAGACTGCAATCAGTCTGGCCTACATCAGATGGGTGTGAGCTTCTTCTGGTAAAACAGCTCTTAGAGACTGTTTATCTAGAGACAATGTATCTAAACCCACTGGGAAGGACCAAGTGCACCCTCGCTGACTGTGGCCTGCACTCCAGGAGGAGGCGTGGGGCGCAGTCTGTGTTTCCTTGTCTGATGAAGCCTCAGCCCCAGGGAGGAAGGGGAGGGGAGCACTGGCAGGCAGGGGCGGCAGAAATGACTTTGCATGGGGGCTCCTGCAAGCACAATGAGCACCTTACGTGTTCTGAGCGGGACTCTGGAGACAGATCTGAGAAGGTTTCCCACCCATACTGTCCGGGGTGAGTCCTAGGTCCCTGCTGCCTTTTGTCATCTGAGATGCCTAGGCACCCACATGTCACCTACATCTTGATGTGTGATGTGGTCTGTGGCACATCTGCTCTCCCTTTGGGCAGGGTAGCCACCCAGGGTGGGGCTGTGCTGTGTGTGGACTGTGAAGGATGGGCATATTTTAAATGGGCAGCAAGGTCCAGGGAAGTCATTCTGGTAAGCTAGATCTAGAAATAATGGTCTTCCTGAGAGCAGCAACAGGGCTCAGAGAGCAGCAGCCATGGCTGTACCCACTGTGGCCAAGGGAGTCTTGGCTTTGGAACCATGACCACACATTGCCGGGTTTCACTTTCCCACCTGCAAAGCAAGGAGCTGGATGAGATCTCAGAATCCCTCCCTCCCAGACCCATGTTTGTGGCCCACCCCAGCACATGGCATTTGGACTCTGCAAGGTCTCTGGTCTTCTTGCGCCTGGTGGCTAGAGGCCAGGCCTCTCCACAGAGGGCTTCCACCCCAGGGGGTCTGACTTGTCCCTGAAGCATCACTTCCCTCTCGCTCACTCACTTCTCCTTCTCCCCTGGATCCTCTTCCTTCACAGGAGGACTTCCGGAATAAAGTGGACGACTACATCAAGCGTTATGCCAGATGATAAGAGGAGAGAGCTGTAGGCCCGTGGACTGTGTGTCACAGTATGTCTTTAACGCGAAGCAGCACGAGGTAGCCCTCCTCCCCGTCCTCACGCTCCCTCTCAGTCCCACGGGATTGTCCCAGTCCTGGTACCATGTTGTCCTGAAG
>PVJS01046246.1:0-15900 GCA_004027185.1 Glis glis | reverse complement strand
TTTTTTCAAATATACTCATTCTGTGTATTCTGTTAATCTAGAGAACCCTGTCCAATACAGTGAGATCCTGTTTCAAAATAAAAATTAAAAGGGGCTAGGGGTATAGCTCGGAAGTAGAATGTTCTTAGTTCAATTTCCAGTATCAAAATAAATGAATAAATAAATAAATAAATAAATAAATAAATAAATGGGCCATTGTGAGATTGGGAGCAGGCCGTAGGCAGATTCGAAGAGGCAAGATACTGGTTATTATAGAATAATCCCCGACCTTCTATTATTTAAAAAGCAAACAAGCTCAGAAGTTCTCCATCAGATACTAACTTCACATTCTGTCTATCCCACTGTGTTTGCAAGACCCAACATTGATTCCCAACTGACACTGGCCTTTGTGTAAGATATTCATACCCCAGATTACATGAAATGCTGATATTGGAATACTCTAAAAGATGTTGAGAAATAGGAATCAAAATATTCCTCAAAGAAAATCCCAATGATAAAACCTTGAATTAATGAAAAAAAGCAAACAAGCAAATAAGCCCTGATCAGGTAAGACGCTTACTAGATCATTCTAAGTTCAAGCAAGTGGAATACAAAAGAGTAAAGTTCGTGCCATGGTGACATGGATCAGACCTGAAATTAAAATGAGAGCTCCCAGTCCCAGTATCCTGGTGTTTAGACAGTCCTTTAAAAATACACAATTTCTCCATATTGGCCTAAAATGTAAACCTCTGAACAAAACCATCACTTTTATCCAGCAATTTATCCAGCAAACACTTAGCAGGTGTCTGAGAAAGGATGAGCACCTCCCTGTGGCTGTAAGGACCAGAAGAATGAGATAAATACTGACAGGTAAGAAAGACCATGAAGAGCATTTTTGGCCATGCCATGGAAATATTTTATCCTGCAGGCTTTTGGAAAACTATCCATGTTTGTAGGCCACCTAATGGCATAAAGAAATAATTCCGGTGGCTGTGTGAACTGATGAAGGGGGAAATGGATGCAGGAAGAGAAACGAGGATTTGGAAACGTTCAAGAAAGAAGAACAAAAATAAGGATGATGATGATGATGATATTTACACTAACATGATGATGAAGATGAAGATGATGATGATGATGATGATGATGATTATGATTCAAGAGGCATGGAGAAGAGAGAAAAAGTGAAGAAAATTTCTAGAACAGACCAGAATTTTTCCAATGACATAATGTAACATAAAAAGTCATCAAAGATGAGTGAGGTTCCTATTTTGGGCAGCTGGATCTCATAGTGACTGAGATCATGGAATGGGGATGGTAATGCCCAACTCAGATCTCCCTATGATCCCCCAGAAGCTGTGAGTGTGGTGTGTGTGTGTGTGTGTGTGTGTGTGTGTGTGTGTGTGTTAGTTACTGGAGATTGAACCCAGGGATGTTCTACCTCGGAGCTACGCCCCCAGCCCTATTTTATTTTTTATTTGAAACATGGTCTCGCTAAGTTACCATGCACTGCTGGCCTCGAAACTGCAATCCTCCTGTCTCAGCTTTCCAAGTACAAGGATTAATGAGTGTGGTTTCCTTTATAGCCACCCCTCCTCTGGAAAATCTTCTTAGCCCTGGGAGCCACCTTGCCCCCAAATTGCCTGGAAGATTACACCTTTCCCTCAAAGCAGCCCCAAACACTGATGGACTGCTGTGGAGTGTGAAAGGCCAGCCCATCTTCTTCAAAGTGAGACAACCATGGTGCCACTCAGGCTCGGCTCTCCCCAGGGGATCGAGGGGTTGGGCTAAGGTTAGATATCTTTTCTGGGCTTTCTTTCCTCCTCAGTGTCTTTGCAAATTATCTCCTGAGGCCACTCACTCCCTCAATGAACACCTTGCCAGAGAATGTCTGTCACAGGCTCTGTTTCTAGGGAAACCTGCCTAACACAGACAGACATCGAGATAATAGGAAAAGAAGAGGCTTTAGAGGCAAGATGATGATTTCAGTTTGAGAGTCTTCCAGAGAGACTAGTATTAAAAAGAAGAATCTGGAATCGAGTATCAGATAAACATGGCTTCTGATCTACAACTTACTAGTTTTCTAATCTTGGACAGGTTACTTATCCACGACTGGGTTACAGGCGTGCTATAGTCTTACTGTCTTCAGCACCGCTGCTCAGTGGCCCCCAGGGTTGCTGGAGACCAAGACCAGTTATTTCCACCTTGGCCAGCTCCATCAGTTCACCTCACAGTGAAGTTCAAGTATTATCATTTCTGCATGTGCCTAGAAGTGAAACCTCGGAAGAAGCATGGATTAACCTTTCTGCAGCCCAACCTTTCTCCCTATCTGCAAGGTAGAAATTCTTATACCCTAAATCCAGGGTGTAGTTGCGAGGTAAGATGAGATAACTCAGCATAGCAGAGTCAGGAAAAGAAGTCAAGAGCAAGCCCAACACAAGGAGTTGCTTATTAGTGATCCTCCTGGGGGGACGTCCAGGAGGTAGGGTGGCTCCAGGGAAGTCTGACCTGGTGAGGGCTACTGGGCTCCAATCCAAATGCTTGTTCCCTTTTCCTTCCTTCTTGTTAAAAGGAAGCAAGAAAGAGCCCGCCACGTGACCTGGAGCTTTGATTATTCTCTCCGGAGCCCTCATGTATTTTTTACACCGAGTTGAAGGTGAAAAGATTAAGGACAGGTTGAGGAGGTACGAAGCCAGGATCGCTCCCTAACATTGTCCTGCACTTTTGGTATTCTCGTAAATGAGCCATGCCCTTCATCTCAGAGCTTTGATGGCGCTGGGCATGCCTTATTTATAGACAACAACTGGGACAGAACTTCAAAGGGGGCACAGAGCCAAGGCGGAGATGTGCAGGGAACACTCTGAAGTGCTCAGTTCTCGAGCTCAGAATGGAAAGAACAGTGCCCAGCGGCTTCTGGGACCCCGCTCTGAGCCATGCCAAGAATGCCCACTTGTCCCCCCAGCAGTCGATGGCCAAAGCCCTTCATGTCAGTCCCAGAAGCGCAGCTGTCAGCCAAGGCAGGTGACACAGTGGGCTTTAGTTGACTTCCTGACACCATCAAACTCTCGTGTTTACCAGATTAATCCACAGCCATAAGGAGACTGTAACCTCCAGAAAACGAACACCTAATTTTCTCCTTAAAACCTTTTAAAATGAACAAATAGAAGGAGTAGGAGGGGAAGCAGAGGGAAAGACAGCAAGTGCTGTGTGCATGCCTGAATGTATCACTTTGAATCTCACTGTGATGTATAATTACAAGGCACCAATGAAAGTATTTTTAAAATGAACAAATAAAAAGGCAGGGTAGAGAACTGAAGAGCGGCCCTCCCAAAGATACCCATGTCCTGATCCCAGAACCTCTAAATATGTCACCTTACAGAGTCAAAGGGACCGTGCTTATATGAGTAAGTTAAGAATCTTGGGATGGGAGATTACACTGGACTATGCTGCAGGGCCCAGTGTAATCGCTAGAATCCTCATAAGAGCGAAGCAGAAGATCCAGATTAGCATGGGAAATGTGATGGAAGTAGAGTTTCACGCTATACAAGAAAGGGGCCACGAGGCCGGGCGAGGTGGCACACGCTTGTAATCCCAGTACTTGGGAGGCGGAAACCAGAGGATCCGGGTTCGCGGCCAGCCTCAGCTACTTAGTGAGGCCCTCTGCAACTTCATGAGACCTGGTTTCAAAATAAAGTATAAAAATAGGGCCGGGGGTGTAGCTCGGAAGTAGAACACCCCTGGGTTCAATTCCTGGTACCACAAAAAAACGGGTGGGGGGGGGCTACGAGCCAAGGAATGCAGGTGCCTCTGGAAGCTGAGAAAAGCCAGGAAATGGGTTCCGGTTCAGAGCTTCCAGAAGGACCAGCCCGGCTAGCACCTCAGCTTTACCCTGGTGAGACTGATTTGGGACTTCTGTCCCATGGAATGGTACAATAATAAACTGATGTTGCTTCAATAGACTGTGTGGTACTTTGTTAGAGCAGTCATAGGGAACTGACACAGCCAGGAAAGACTGGCATGTGGTCCCACTAGAAGAGTTTGTGTTCTACTGGGCACAGTGGCTCATGCCTGTAATTTCACTACTTGGGATGGGACACTCACAGGTTTGAGGCCAGGACACAGTAACTTATCAAGATCCTGTTTCTAAATTAAAAAATAAAAAAGACTGGGGATGCAGCTCAGAGGTAGAGTGCCCCTGGGTTCAATCCCCAGTACCAAAAATATAAAAATTAAATTAGCCAGGCATGGTGGTGCATGCTTATAATCCCAGTACTTGGGAGGCTGAGACCGGAGGATCCAGGTTCGCGGCCGGCCTCAGCTACTTAGTGAGGCCCTCTGCAACTTAGTGAGACCCTGTTTCAAAATAAAGAATAAAAAATAGGGCGGGGAGTATAGCTCAGAGGTAGAATGCCCCTGGGTTCAATCCCCAGTACTGCAAAAAATATATATAAATTAAATTAATTTTTTTAAAAGTATGTGTTCCTATTGGAAGACATCGGTGCAACTACCCATAAAACAGCAGGTTACTTAACTCCTGAGTTGCCCTTTCAATATTTCAACCTTTCTCTTCTCCTGCCTCCTTTAAAAGCACAAAAAATATTTAAGAAACAGATTCTTAAATGAGGTTTAAATGAAATATACCCAAAAAAGTCAGTAATTTGGTGGGGAGAGGTATAATCTCATCCCTTTACTTTAATGATGAGAAAACTGAGGCCTAGAGATACAAAACAACTTGCTGATTCCACCGGGCCAGCTGAGGGCAGGCGAGACCCGCACCTCACTCCCGTCTGTTTCCTGGTAAACGGAAATTTTGAGCTCACTGCATGTGCTTTTCTTGCAGCGTTAGCATGGCTCCTTCTGAGAACCCGAGCCTTGCTCTACTCCACGCTTTAAACAGCAGCTCTTCTCCCCAGTTCTCCATTTCAGGGGCAGTGAAAGCTAATTCTAATTTATGTATCAGGACAGGGACCAGAATGTGACAAAACCAAAGCCCCTCACCTTGTACCCAGCCAGCCCTAGAGAATGGAGACCAGGTGCAGGTGGGCCCTTTCACTCCACACAAGGCTCAGATAAACCATTTTCTGAGTTCCTCTCTCATTAACCCCAAAGTCCCCAATGACATACGTTCTGAGTCCTAAATTAAATAAAAGACAAACACCCTTGACGGTGATGGACTGTGCCGTGGACAAGAGGGAGCAAAGGTGGGCATGGGGTGTGTGTCTCATTCCCCAGCTTTGTTGTTCGTGCAGTATTTGGCTCCTGCAAGCTGCCTCTTTGAATCCCTGTCCATCCCCTTGGTCATCAAATCAATGCACCATCACCACGCCCTCTCTTGCTCCTGGCCCTCAGGTGCGGGATCTACAAGCGTCACCTGATCTAAATAAGGTGACTTTAACAAAAGGTTTGAGTTGGGGCCACACAGAGTTTCGTAGGTGTTGATTTAAGGTCATGGAGCTAAATTAGGAACTAGACCAGATTTGCCTTCTGACACCCACCTCTGAGCAGCCTCTTTCTCCCTCTCCCTTCGCCTCGGTTGTCCCATATTGCTCTGGAAAAGTCTGCCAGCAAGGGCTGTTTCCCTGGGTCTTTCACAAGAGGCACAGGTGCACAGCAAAAGCTGAGGACGCCCTCTGGTACACGACCTCCTTTTGCTCTGCCTCACTGTGGATGGGACCATGTCGGGTACTGACTCCTCCACTTGGTTATACAAGGGCTCTTTGGAAAGGAGGGAAGATTCTAATTTGACCCCTGCATTTCCCCCAATATCTCTGTCTTTCAATTTTTTTCCTCTGTCAGACAAGAAAGCAACTGATCTGTTCTTGAAGATTAGATGAGAAAACAATTGTGAATGCACTTTTAGTTTAGTTTAGTTTTGTTTTGTTTTGTTTTTGTGGTACTGGGAATTGAACCCAGGGGCTTTCTACCTCTGAGATATACCTCCAGCCCTATTTTATTTTTTATTTTGAAACAGGGTCTCACTAAGTTGCTGAGGCTGGCTTTGAATCTTTCTATCCTCCTGTCTCTGTCTCCCACGTACTGGGGTTACAGGTGTGTGCCACCACGCCTGGCTTGCTAATGCACTCTGTAAATTATAAAGTACCCTCAAATGCAAGTATTTCATGTTCTTTGGAAATTTTACTAAGAGAATGTTTTCATGCATAACATTATATGTGATTGAAAAAGGCAGAGATGCTGGGAACGAAGGTATTAATAATATGTTCCAGGGCCAAATGATGATAATAAAAAATGGCTATACTAATATTATTATGTGTTCAATTGATTTTAATAAATCAGTAAATTTAACTTACACTTTATAATATTATGTTTCAAGTTGAATTAGAAACTAAACTGAAGTGAAAAATGATTAAATGAAACAAATAATATTTTAAAGTGTGAGTTGTTATGATTTTGATAATCCACTTCCATGAACAGTTGAAGTGAACGCTGGCTGGAAGAGCCTGACCCCCCTCCCCCGGTCACCCCTCTAGAAGTCCCCCTGCCACCCCAGTGCCTCGTGACTCATCACCTCTCTTTAGAGCCTTCTAATCCCCTGCACACACTTGACAGCCACCCGCATGGCTTCTTAAGGGCAATAGGAGATTCCTGAAACATGATTCCCAGCTCCCTGTCCCAGGAACAGTTGTTCACAGTGGAAAAAATCTCCCTGTGGTATTCAGCCCGATTGGCAGTCTGATGAGGAAGGGGGAAAATTTGCAAGGGATTTGGTGGCACAGTGCTTTTGGCCCCACCTGCTCCCTTTCCTCCTGAAGGGAGGCAGCTGCCTGTCCTCAGAGAATGCCATCCTGCCCAAGAATTAAAAGATCTGACTGTACTGCTGGGTGCTGTGGAGTCAAAGGCTGCCTGCAGCAGCCACGTGGAGGACCCCAGGATAAGTGAGAGAGTCATTCATGGCAAACAGCTGTCCTTAAGAAACCTGAGTGGGACCAGGGTGAATCATGCCAAGTTTCAATTTAAAATAAAATTTAATCAACTGAACTGTTTTTAAAGGGGAAAAAAGTGGGGAGGAAGAAAATGGAATTGAATTTTTTCATGAATATTCTTCAACACTGAGCTTTTTTTTTTATTGGTGCATTGTAATCATACATCTTGATAGGTTTCAGGGTGATAGAAGTATACATGCACGCTTCGGTCAACTAGCCCTCCCCCAATCCCCAGCCCCTTTCCATCCCCCTTCCCTCCTTCTCCTGCTCAGCATAGTAGTTGACTTTGATATATTTGTGTATGTGAGCTTTTATAGTAAATAATTTTTATTATATTTTATTTTATTGGTGCATTGCAATTATACATCATAGTGAGGTTCAATGTGTTAAATGAACATCACACAGCTCTTTGTTTTTGTCTCTTCACATCCTACCCCTCCCCGCTCCCTTCTTACACAAGTCAGTGAGATTGGTGGTACCGTCACATATTGCTATAGTAGTATTTGAACTGTTTCCTTCCCCAGCCCTCCCATTTCCCCTCGCTAACTCTCATTCCTCACCTAACCCTAACCCTCATCCCTAACCCCTTCAAAATTTATCTACAGATCTATCTTTGCATTAAAGTCCCTTATGCTTCCTATTTTTCTCTAGCTTCCACAAATGAGAGAAAGCATACAATTCTTGACTTTCTGAGACTGACTAATATCACTTAGCATATAATATTCTCCAGTTCCGTCCATTTTCCCCAAAATAACATAATTTTGTTCTTCCTTAGGGCTGAGTAAAATTCCATTGTGTGTATCTACCACATTTTCTTTATCCATTTATCTGTTGATGGGTTGGTTCCATAATTTGGTTATTGTGAATTAGGCTGCTACAAACATGGGTATGCATGTATCCCTATAGTATTCTGACTTTAGTTATGTAATTAACTTTAAAGATATTTTGTGCCAGGCGTGGTGGCACATGCCTGTAATCCCAGTACTTGGGAGGCTAAGACAGGAGGATCGCAGGTTCGAGGACAGCGTCAGGAAGTAGTGAGACTCATCAACCTAGGGAGACCCTGTTTCAAAATATAACTAAAATAGAGCTTAGAGGTAGAATGCCCCTGGGTTTAATCCCCAGCACAAATAAATAAATATAAATAAATGTATTTTAAGTAGAAAAAAAAAGGAAAAATAAATGCATGCTTTCCTACAACTGATTCAGGACAAAACAAATACATCAGAATGTTCATGGACCTATACAAAATCTTATTTCCAGTTGAAGATACTTCCATTAGTCCTGCCCTCTTTATTCCTTCAGTGATCGGATCCCCTGCTTCCAGGGAACCCTGAGTAACAGTGGGGTGGGAGACTGTCACTATCCCAACATCGCGTCTTCACAGACAGTTGGATGGTGGTGCAGACTCTGGGGAAATACAGAACGGAGGCCTAAAAAGAGAACTGAGTCTAAAGTCAGGGTTACAGTTACAGTCGTCCCTCAGTATCCTTGGGGAATTGGTCCCAGAACTCCCTGAAAATACCAAAATCCATGGATGCTCAAGTCCCTTATATAAAACGATGCAGTATTTACATATACCCTATGCACATCCTTCCATATACTTTAAATCATCTTTAGATTATTTATAACACCCAGTACAATGCAAATGCTATCTAACAGATTTTATACTGTACCATTTAGGGAATGATGACAACAAAAAAGGTCTGTATGTATTTGGAACAAATACAACTTTTTAAAAATATTTTCTATCCACAGTTCCATATACGTGGAACCTGCAGATAGGGAGGGTCAACTGTATGTCCTGAGAAATTCTCATGAGAAAGTCACAGCTAGGACTCAGCAGGAAGAAGAGACTGGACTTTAAAGTTCCTGTTGGAGACTGAGTACCATGACCCTCAAGATAACACACGAATCTTCCCAGAGAGAAATAGCCATGTCGGAACTATAAAAATATTTGGCAAGGTTTGGTCTCACAGGTGCAACCTGATACTGGGTTTTGTTTATCATCCACTTCCATGGCTTCATGAGCTATCTGTGTGCCGATGACTCAAACCATCTGAGCTCCTGACCTGAATACCCAACTGTCAACACAGTATTTCCATTTGGGTATCTCTCAGACACCCGAAACCCAGAAAATCCAAAGACTTTGAGCCCTTGATCTTCTGCCCCAAATCTCTTCCTCCTCCAGCCTTTTCTGTCTCCAGGAATAGAACAACCATTCACACAGGTACTCACACTGGAAACCTTAGGTTCCTTCTTGACACAGCCTAGCTTCCCACTTCTAACCGATCACCAAGCCCTGCAGATTCAGCCTCTTAACTATTTCAAATCCACCCTCTTGCACCACCCCTACTGCCATCCCCTTAGGCAAGCAATTGCCATCTCCCTAAGTTGCCACTTGATGCCCACACTTACTCTCCCAAACCATTTGTCCCAAGTATCTAAAATGATCTTTGTTCAGTGGAAATCTAATTGATACTTTTCTCCTTAAAATCATTTGATGACTTTCTAATAAAATTCAGAATTTGTAATGGGGGCCTATCAAGTGCTCCCTAATTTTTCATTCACTCAAAAAAAAATGTTTACTGAGAACTGCTGTGCCAGGCACTGCTCAACCCCCAAAATTCAGCAATGAATGAAACATGAAAACCCCTGCCCTCAGGAAACATGCAATCTAGTAGTACAGACAGAAAATAAATGAGGAAAATAAGCAAAACAGGTAACAGTTTAGGTGGTAACTATCAAATTCCAAAGACAAAAGTAAAGGGAAGAAGGGGGGAAATGTCTAAATGACTAAAATCTGTACTAGGGAATCTCTTGGGTAAAGACACAGAAGGAGCTGGGAGCAAGCCCATAGATACCTCGGTGAGAAATTTCCCAGCAGAAGGTCAGAAAGTACAAAGACCCAGAGGAAGGATCCTGGCTGGCCTGGTAGGGAAGGTGCTGCAGGTCGTAAAGGCTCTTTATGTCATCAAAAGTATAAGACCTTTACTCAGCATGAGGTGGGAAGGAATGAGATGTCGTGAGCAGAGGGTGACTTAGAGCAGCATGTCATACAGCAGCCACTGTGTGCTCTGGGATCAACTGTGAGCACTGGGAATAGATAAGATAGCCAAGGTCCATGTTCTTACCAGGGTTGCATGCTACTAGGGAAGACAGGCAACATGTATCGAGTACTAAGTGGACAAGATAATCTCAGAAAATGAGAAACATACTAATAAAGATAAGACATGAGCCCAGCGTGGTGGTGCACACCTGTGATTCTAGTACTTGGGAGGCTGAGACAGGAAGATCGCTGATTTGATGCCAGGCTCAGCAACTTAGCAAGACTCTGTTTTAAAATAAAGAATAAAAAAGGGCTGGGGGTGTAACTTGGAGGTAGAATGCCCCTGGGTTCAATCTCCCCCCAAAAATGTAAGACACAATGCTATGATGGGAGACAAGGCTGCCTTGCATTCTCAGATGCCCAGGGAAGGCCATTCCCAGGCAGTGTTGTGTCCAGAGACTGACATGTCAGGCAGGAGATGGCCAGGTGAGTCTCTGTGGACAGAGGAGTAAGTGCAGAGGAACTCACGCGGGCATGAGCTGCAGTGTCTATGGGAGCAGGGAGGCCAGTGTGCTGGAGAACAGTGTATAATAGAAGTACAGGGGTGATAGGAGAGAAGCCACAGGGTGCGTGTGATTTATAGATGACGTCGTAGGAAAGCTAGTAGATTTTATTTTAAATAAAATGGAACTCTATCAGAAGATTTTAAAACATAAAATAAAATAATCTGATTTATTATTTTAAAACTGTTATGACTAATTACATGCACATCAATTGAAGGGAAGTACACATGGTCATAAATCAGACAAGAAATGGAATAACACGGTGCTGGACTGGAGGAGATAGATATGTAATACACTTTGAAGGACTTGCGAAAGACTAGGTGTGGCGTGTGAAGAAAAAGGGCAATCAAAGGCGACACCAACCTGGACTTGGGGCCTAAGCCACTGAGTTTTGTTTTCTGAAGTGTGAAAGAATGGAGCAAGAACATAAAGGGGAAGTGAGGACAGAGAGGGATGATTGCCGTGTTAAATTTGAGATACGTCTTAAACTTCCAAACAAAGGAGTCAAGTGGGAAGTTGAACACATGAGGAGAAAGGCCGGGCAGAAGAAAATCTGAAATCACCTGTGTATGGTACTGAGTGATCTAAGATCACCTGATCTCAGATCCCCTGTGCCATTGGGCGCAGAGTGATCTGAGATCACCTGTGTTTGGGCCCGGAGTGATCTGAGATCACCTGTATATGGGTACTGAGTAAAACTTTGGGGCTATATACAATCACCTAGGGAGAGATCATAACTAGAGCACAGTTTGGGGTTACTGGGGGAATCCAAATTTTAAGGCCACATAAAAAAGAAGGAGCCAAGAAAAAGTGAGAAGATACAAGGGATTTGAATGCTGCAGAGATGTCAAAACAGGACTAGAAAAATCGTTGCTGAACTGGGCAATGTGAAGAGTCACTGGTGACCTTGCAGGAGCAATTTCCCTGCAGGGAGAACAGAAGCCTGTTAAGGAGAGGATAGAATAAGAGGTGAAAACACGAACACAGACACAACAGACAACTTTATCAAGAAGTTTTGCTGTGGCAGGTTTGTGTTGTTATTGTTGTGTTAATGGTGATCTTGAACAGTTCTTATATGACAATGGAAAAGATCTACGAGATGGAAATTGGTTCTCAGTAAGGGGCATAATCCTCCTAGTGCATTATTCAGACTTTGTACTAATTAATTTTTAGTTCCCAAAGCTGCATTCTACTTGAACTCTCCTACCTTCCAGAATCAGAGATTGCACCTCTAGCCATGGCCAATCGTTGGAGGAAAGATTGTCCTTAGTCACCAGGAGGCTGGATGATAGAGTGTGAATGAGTTAATTCAAATCCAATAGCATAGCTAAGAAAGAACTCCAAATGTAGGCCACTAAAAGGGTGGCTCAGCTATGGAACCAAAGTATATGCAGCTGGTTATTGTTGACTGGTCTACAAAACAAGCCTACTTCTGAATGTGAAGGATGCTCTCAATAGGTAGCTCTCAATAGTTGGACAAAGAATGCCTCTAATTCATTTAAATAGATACAGCACCTACATAATAGTAGGCATATAGGAGCTATTCAATGAAGGGTTGTTGGATGGAGGAGGGAAAGAGGAAGGAAAGAAGGAAGGAAGGAAGGAAAGAAGGAAGGAAGGAAGGAAGGAAGGAAGGAAGGAAGGAAGGGAGGAAGGAAGGAAAGAGAGAGTTACATAAAATGGAGCATTATTGCCCTTCTCATGGTTCTAATGACCAGTGTAAGTTTCCGTATGACTGCTTTGTTTAAAACTCTTCAGTAACACAAGTCAATGAAAGCCCTTGTTGGAATTGGAATTTATTACTAATTCACCCCTTCTCAACACATGCATGACTCACACAAAAAACACCCAACTTATGCATAGAGTATGGCTCTCTTTTAGAAATAGGCAGAGGACCCCCACTTGATTGGCAAAAGTTTTAACTTATAATTTGCAGGGCAAAAAAAATAAGCAAAGACAAGTTCATGGGACTGTCTTTCCCTCATCTTCAAAGAGACATTTCAGATGTCATAATGATCAACAGATGAGGAGCCCAGGGAAGTCCTTGCAAGGAGAGAGGTTCTTGAGCATTCTCTTGGGAATGGAAGTGAGCCTAGTGGTAGAGCCACCCACCAGGGCGGTGAAGTCGCCCGCCCCATAAGGAAATCCAACGGAAAATACCGCGATGGATTTTTGTCTCCAAAAAAGAGCCTGGAATACTGCCTCTCTGAGCTGGGGGAAGAAGCCAAAGAGAAATGAACCCACCGCGGCTGCTCCTGTTTCACTCCTCCCGCTCGCCAGGCGCTGGGTCTGCTTATGCAAGCAATTTATGGCTCCCGCAGCTGCTCTGACAACAGGTTTGGGGCTTCTTTGGTTTCAGCCATCAGCTCAGCCCCGTGCACCCTACAGTGTGTGCCAGGGCTCAGGAGGTGTGCTACTAGCCCCCCATCACATGGAAAGCAGATGTTCTGGGGGAGGGGGAGATTAATGGGTTTCTCCCTCTGCATTCTTGCCCTCCAAACAGAATGGAGTGTCAACTCTGGCTCTCTGTGGATATCATCAAAAATAAGCTAGAAAGATGGAAATATACGACTCAGTAGCATAGTATAGTGTCCCTCACGCTCTTGCTTATTCCATGATACAGATTTATGGGACTGGAAGAGAGGACAGGCCAATGGCCTTGCCTCACAGTAGAGCAAAGATGCTCAAACCTTCGTCTTAACCCAGTACCCCCTCATCGTGGGAGCCATTTATCATGATGAGATGTCATCACGACATGCTCCAGCTGAATCTAATCTCATTACACCCCTGCCACCTGGATACCTGACTGAACGTGTTCCGCCCCACCAAGCCCCAACAATAGCAAAGACCTCTTCCTGTCTCTCAAACCCAGGCACCACCTCACCTTCTCCATGGCCGCTACCCTTGCTCAAGCCCCAACACCTTGTGTCTGAGTCACCATCGCTGTCTCCTAATGATCTTCCCCAAGTCTGGGAAACCTCCGAATCCCACAATCCTATGCTGGTGCCCTCTGAGGGGACCTCACTGCACCATGCACTTGTGTAACCCCCTTCCCTGAGTGCGGGCAGACCCTGGGACTCGGTGTAAGCCAGTAGACTATGTCAGAGGTGATGGGGCAGCATCAGACTCTTGGTCATGCTGCATTACATGAGAATCAGTCTTAGCAGACAGGCCTGAGCTCCTCCCGCTGACCTTGAAGAAACACACTGCTATGCTGTAAGCCGCCTGTGGCGAGGGCCGCCTGGAGCAGGACGGTGGGTGGCCTCTAGGAAAGGGGGGAGGCCGCCAGCCAATAGTCAGTAAGAAGCCAGGACTTTCAGTCGTGCAACTGCAGGTATGTGGATTCTGCCAAAAATCTGTATGAACCGGAAGCAGATTCTTACCCAACCATGTGTTCAGATGAGAACACAGATTAGGTGACCTGGACTGCAGCCTGAGCAGGGGCCTGTCACACTGTGCTGGGTCAGTGAGCAACAAATCGTGAGATGATACGTCTGCATTGTCCAATCCTATAAGTTTATGGTAAATTCTTACTCAGCAATAGAAATGAATAAAGGCACTAATTAGTATTCAAACTAATAAAAAGGGGGTCTGATCATTTGTTTCTTCAAGCCCCTATTCCCTTAAGTCCTCCATGCCCAAACTTGTTCTTTCTAACATCACTGAGGGCTCCGCCTCCGACACATGTCCCTTAAACCCTAGAGCTTCCGAGAATGACTTCCCTACGAGCTTTTCATAGTCTCCTTAATCAGTGTCATTTGCTCCCTCTACCTCGGTGCTGATGGCTCCCGAATTCTGATCTTTCTTCCTGAACCGCCTACTGGACTGATCCAGCCAGATGACTCATAGGTTCATCAAATTCGAACTGTCCACAAGTAAAGCCCTCATCTTTTGTTAGCCCTTTTTTTTTTTTTTTTTGCAGTACCGGGGATTGAACCCAGGGGCGTTCTACCTCCGAGCCACACCCCCGGCCCTATTTTTTATACTTTATTTTGAAACCAGGTCTCACGAAGTTGCAGAGGGCCTCACTAAGTGGCTGAGGCTGGCCGCGAACCCGGATCCTCCAGTCTCTGCCTCCCAAGTACTGGGATTACAAGCGTGCGCCACCACACCTGGCTTGTTAGCCCTGTTCTTATCCTCTTCCCCCTTCCTATTTTAGGGCCAGAACCTAGAGTCATACTAGATCCTTTCTCCCACCACACTCGTGTGCACCCAGTCACAAGACCCACTTGTTACTTCCTGCTTCCCTACAATCCGCTCCATGCCTGTCGCCCTTGGCCTGGTTCGGGTCCTCATCCGTTGTTCTGTTGTGTATCGCGGTCGCCTCATAATCCGTCGCTACACTCAAGTCTTGCCACCCTCAAGTCCATCCTCTACACAACTGCCAGAAGGGCTGCGCAAAATGTGGTCCTACCACTTTTCAAACTATTCAGCCTGTAAAGGATGATGGGATAGCCAGGCATGGTGACGTACGTCTATAATCCCAGTACCCAAGAGGCTGAGACAGGAGGATTCCAGGTTCAAGACCAGCCTCAGCCACTTAGCAAGACCCTCGGCCACTCAGTGAGAATAAGAAAGAATCTCATATTTATTGTAAACATAAAATAAAGTAAATAATAAAATTAAAATTAAAAAAGGGCTGAGGTGTAGCTCAGAGGTAGAATGCCTCTGGGTTCAATCCCCAGTACCAAAAAACAAAAAAAAATCCTGATAGAAGATAAGTTTTTTGTCTCCTTTTCCTCTTCTTCTCCTCCTCCTCTTCCTCCTCCTCCTTTTTCTCTTCCTTCTTCTTCTTCCTGTGGTATGGAGGAATGAACCCAGGAGCATTTTCCCTCTGAGCTACACCCCTAGCCATATTTTATTTTTTATTTTAAAATATAGTCTTGCTAAGTTACTGCATGCTGCTAGCCTCGAACCTGCAATCCTCCTGTCTCTGCCTCCCAAGTACTGGGATTACAGGCATGAGCCACCATGCCCAGTTCCTTTTCTTCATCTTAAATCTATAAATGTAGTTACCCTTTGGAGGGGTATATATAGGGATCCAGACAGATAATCTAAGATAGGAAGAAGGAATGCTATAATTTGGAAAAGGGTTATGATCAATATTTAGTTGATTTGTAGTGTGGAAAGGCTATGACAAGGGGCAAGAGAGGGGAAGAGGGGATGGGGCCCTGGAACTAGACTGGAGTTTGGCGCCGGGACCACATCCCTGAGTCCTGGTAAAGGTGAACCACAGCTCAAAGATGGAGAAGCAGTGCACTGGGAAGGCAGACACTGTGTCAAGCACCCAGGTATTTGGAATCTGGGCCTAACATGTGAGTAGAGCCATTCATTCTACAGATGCTGTTCTTTTTTTTTTTTTTTTTTTTTT
>PVJS01046245.1:0-15900 GCA_004027185.1 Glis glis | reverse complement strand
AGAAAACACCATCTGAATGAAAGAAGTCAGACACAAAAGATGCACATCACAGGCTTCCATTTATATGGAATGTCCAGAATAAGCAAATACAGAACAGAATGTGGCTGCCAAGGGCTGGGTGGGGGTGCGGGCTAATGGGTGTGGGGTGTCTTTTGGGGGGATGGTGGAAATGTTCTTACTAATGACTCTGTGATGTGATAGAAACCATTATGCAGTATATGAATTATATCTCAATATATAAAGATATCACATATGAAGCTCAATTATATCCCAATAAAGCTGTTATTGTTTTCTAGTACTGGGGTTGAACCCAGGGTATTCTACCTCCAAGCTACACCTCCAGCCCTTTTCATTTTTTATTTTGGAAGGCAGCTATGCTCACCACTATACCATCAATGCATTTTTTATTTTGAAACAGGGTCTCACTAGATTGCTAAGGGCCTCATTTAAGTTGCTGAGACTGTCCTTAGACCTGAGATCCTCTTGTCTCAGCCTCCCAAGTACTAGGATTACACGTGTGCCACCATGCCTGGCTCTTTTTTTTTATGTAATAGGAAAAAGAGGGCGCTCAGGCAAAGTGAACTACTGGCTATGAAGCAGTCATTCCCTGCTGGAGAAGGAAGCATGGACCCCACTTCCCACACTGTTCCTGCCTGCAGGGAGGAGAAGCAGGCCTTCCCTAGGAGCAGAGAAGCAGAGGCTGAGAGAGAAGAGTGGGCAGCAGGTCAGCCTTCCCCAGAGCCTCCCTGCTCCACAGACGGCCTCCAAATCAAGTCCTAGTGGACCAGAGAGTCAGGAAACAAAGAGTAAGCAAGCAGCTGGGTGTGGTGGTGCACACCTGTAATCCCAGTACTTCTGAACCTGAGACAGAAGGATCGCAGGTTCAAGGCCAGCCTCAGCAACTTAGTGAGACCGTCAGCAGCCTAGCAAGACCCTGTTTCAAAAACAAAAGAACAAAAAAAGGGGCTGGGGGTGTAGCTTCAGAGGTAGAATGTCCCTGGGTTCAATCCCCAATATCACAAAAACTAAAACAAAAACAAAAACCAAAAAACAAAAAACTAAGCAATCAAAAATCAACCCATAGAGAAGTGGAGCTGATTGGTTGAGAAATCTTTAGGGGAAAAAGAATTTTCTTAGCTTAGAAATGACAGAGGAACTCAATGGACAACTGTGGAGTCAACTATGTGAAAATAGAAATAATCATATGTCAGGGGAAAAAAACTGTAGCGAATGTGACAATCTAATGTTTTTTGTTGTATAAAAATCTCACATAAATTTTCAACAATAAGACATTATGACTCTAATAAATAAAGGCTGTGGAAACACAAAAGAGAAAATATAACTGGTTGAAGACCATCTGGAGCCGGTCGTGGTGGCGCACGTTTGTAATCCCAGTACTTGGGAGGCTGAGACAGGAGGATCTGGGTTCGTGGCCAGCCTCAGCTACTTAGTGAGGCCCTCCACAACTTAGTGAGACCTTGTTTCAAAAATAAAGAATAAAAAAAAAATAGGGGCTGGGGGTGTAGCCCAGAGGTAGAATGCCCTGGGTTCAATCCCTGGTACTGAAAAAAAAAAAAAAAAAGAAGACCATCTGGGAAGATGCCCAAAGTTTCTAGTAATAGATGATGATACACAATTTAAAAGGGATGTAAAGGGGGAAATGTAACTTGGAGAAGATGCAAATTCTAAGGCAAAGCCCTGTCTCCTCATAGAGTCACTTACATCTTTTCACTTTGAAAAATTCAGAATGGTTGCAAGAACAGCACAATAAATGCCCACGTCCGCTTCACCCAAATGTGCCCATTGTCTAAGAACTGGCTTTTTAAAATGACTGTGCTGGGCGTGGTGGCGCACACCTGTAACCCCAGCACTTGGGAGGCTGAGGCAGGAGGATCGCAGGTTCAAGGCCAGCCTTAGCTACTTAGTGAGGCCCTCAGCAATTTAGTGAGACCCTGTTTCAAAATAAAGAATAAAATAGGGCTGGAGGTATAGCTCAGAGGTAGATTGCCCCTGGGTTCAATCCCTAGTATCACAAAATAAATTATTATTTAATAATAAATTATTATTTAATAATAATGATAATAAAAAATATTGTCCCCAGCAGTGGGGATCTGGGGTGAATTGAGTGTGTTAATGGGGGAGGGGTGATAAAAATATCAAGAATTCTTCTGGGAGGAATCTGGCAAGATGCCCTTGACTTGGCATTTACTCTTCTGACACCAACTGAAGGAAAAATCTTACATACAATAAAAGGTTTGCCAAAGGAACCAAGTGTGGTGGCACACACCTGTAATCTCAGTACTTGGAAAGCTGAGACATGAGCCTCCCAGGTTCGAAACCAGCCTCAGCAACTTAGCAAGATTCTCAGCAACCTAGTAAGACTGTTTCAAAACAAAAATTTAAAAAGGGGGAACTGGGGGTTTAGGTCAGAGATAGAATGCCCCTGGGTTCAATCCTCAGTAACACATACACACACACACACACACACACACACACACACACACACACACAGGCTTACCAAAAATGTTCCTTTGTAGCACTGTGTGTCATAAGAGCAAGAAATTGAATACTTCCCAGGTGCCTGTAACATGGAGATTAGTAAACCAGAAAATTCCACTCAATGGAATATTTTATAATAAAAATGTGTACAAGGAAAATACTGATGATAATGTCTAGTGAAAAAAGAGTTATATTTATACCATGGGATCACTCATATATAAAAGTTAAATGACAATCCAAAAAGCTCTACAAATGAACCTGGAAGGAAGTACACCCAAATGATAAGTAGTTACGTCTAGAAAAATGCAACTAGAGAAGGCTTCTTTTCCTTTTTGTACTTTCCTGAATGTCCTGATTTGTCTTTAACGAGCTGTACTACTTTTATGATGAAAACTATATCGTTCAAATGTTTTTTATCTTTATTAGAGTAAAGCATGTCAGTTGTAGACATTTTATTCATAATGTAAGGAAATGTATAAAGCTGAAAATAAATGTTTCCTTGCCTGATTCTAATCCTCTGTAGTTTTCAGAGGATTTATTATTCAGAGGATTTAGTAAACGATGAACGTTCGTTTATACTTTTTCCTAAACAGAAACATACTTTTTTAAAAGCAAAAATGGGATCACAAATTCTACACTTTGTACTTTTTTTTTTTTATGTGGTGCTGGGGATTGAACCAGGGGCATTCTGCCTCTGAGCTACACCCCCAGCCCTATATTTAAAAAAAATTGAAACAGAATCTCATTAAGAACTGGCTTTTTAAAACGACTGTACCAGGCGCAGTGGTGCACACCAGTATGTGGGAGGCTGAGGCCTCCCATGTACTGGGGCTGGTGCGAACCTGTGATCCTCCTGTCTCAGCCTCCCAAGGACTGGGATTCCAAGCGTGTGCCACCACCCCTGACTATTCTTTTTTTCACTTAATAGTCTAAGACACTTTTCCAGGTCCTAACTTTTCAACCACTTTATTGCTCTCAGCAGAGGCACAACATCATGTAGATGTTTTATAATTCATTTCACCCTTCCTAAAACCCTTTAAGAGATTTAAGTTGTTTGTATTTATTCACTAATATATACAGTGTTTCAGCTAATATTTTTGTATTTTGTGTATGTATGTATATATATGTGTGTGTATACAAGAATAATTGTGTGTAAGCTATATATCATATATTAAAATCAGGTTAAATATATTTCTTTTTTCTTTTTGTGGTACTGAGGACTGAACCCAGGGGCATTCTACATGTGAGCTACACCCCCCCAGCCCTTTTTATTTTTTATTTTTAAACAGGGTTTCACTAAGTTACCACGTGCTGCGGGTCTAGAACCTGTGATCCTCCTGTCTCAGCCTCCCAAGTACTAGCATTATAGGCGTGCGCCACCAGGCCTGGCTATTTTCTTATTATTTTGTGATTCAAAAATTACTTTATTATTTTAAAAGTTGGTGCATAATATCTGAAGCAAATTGGCAAAATATTGCTGTCAAATACTTATGGTAGATGCATAGAGCTCTGTTATAATCTTTCTTGCAGTCTTCTATACATTTTAATGTTTCCAGATTTAAAAATTAAAAATAATTTAGAGCCGGACATGGTGGCGCATGCCTGTAATTCCAGTACTGGAGAGGCTGAGACAGGAGGATTGCAGATTCGAGGACAGCCTCAGAAAGTAGTGAGACTCTCATCAACCTAGTGAGACCCTGTTTCCAAATAAGAAATAAAATTGGGGGCCGGGCGTGGTGGTGCACGCTTGTAATCCCAGTACTTGGGAGGTGGAGACAGGAGGATCCGGGTTTGTGGCCAGCCTCAACTACTTAGTGAGGCCTCCGCAATTTCATGAGACCCAGTTTCAAAATAAAGGATAAAAAATAGGGCCGGGGGTGTAGCTCGGAGGTAGAATACCCCTGGGTTCCATCCCTGGTACCGCAAAAAACAAACAAACAAACAAAAAAAAGGAAATAAAATCGGGCTGGGGGTGTAGCTCAAAGGTAGAGTGCCTCTGGGTTCAATCCCCAGTACCACAAAAATAAATTAAAATTAAAATTAAAAACAATTTAAAAGAAGGGGTAGAAAATGATGTGTACTCACTCACTGTGAATAGTTAATTAGCAAAGCCTCATTAAGTACCCACTGGCTCTGGGAGAAGGCTCCATGTGTCTAATAAGCCCCCATGATGCCCAGAGATGTGCAAACACTCATAAATGAGAGAGAGGACTGTTAACATTTACAGAGGGGTCAATCTAGTAGGCACTGTTCTACATGTGTGCATGTATTTAATTTTAATAAAAATGAGGTGGCAATAAAACCAAACCAAATTTGATGACTTGCATGTGATAAATGCTTGTTAGAATTATAAAATAAACACACTGGGCATGAAGTCAGCAAAGTAGAAAAAAATGTAAAAAGTACTCAGAAGGCCCAATCCCAGTTTTATATGCAGGCAATGCGTGCATTACCTTGGACAGCACTTGAATAATGAAATTGAGGCAGAGAGATGTGAACTGGCTGAAAACACTGGCTGGGTCCCCAAGCCAGAGCCTGGCAGCTTCATCTTCCATCTCCATAGCAGATTATTTTCTATGTGCAGGTAATCTAGACCTGCCCAGTTAGCTCCTAAAGATTTCTGGATTCTCTCTCCTTTCTTCTTTCCTTCCCTTCCTTCCTTCCTTTCTTGGTGCTGAAAATTGAACCCAGGGGCATTCTACCTCTGAGCTATACATCCCCAGCCTTATTTTATTTTTATTTTGAAACAGGGTCTCACTAAGTTGCTGAGGCTGGCTTCGAATCTGCCATCCTCTCTCTCAGCCTCCCAAGTACTGGGATTACAGGCGTGCGCCACCACGCCTGGCTCTCCTTTTTCTTATAAGGCTCAGGCCTAAAAATTTTTAAAACTTCTTTTTAAAATGTGTATATTTTGCAGATAATGCATTGAGATGGCTCAAAGATCAAAAAGTACAAAATATAGGCTGGGGGTATAGTTCAGTGGTAGAGTACTTGCCTAGCATGTGCCAAGGCCCTGGGTTTAATCCCCAGTGTTGCAAAAAAAAATTTTTTTAAAGATAGAAAAAGTACAAAAATGTATATAAGGAAATATCTCTTTTCTATCCCTATCCCCTCACACACCCATTTCTTCTCTCTGAGATGACGTCTGTTTCCAATTTCTTTTTCTTTCTCTTTTTCTCCTTCAGTGTTAGAATGAAGCCATGGCCTGTTCATGCTGGGACAGAACTGCAGCCCTGAGCTGCACCAGTTTCCGGTTTCTCCCCCCACCCACAGTATCTCCAAGCTGATGAAAAGTTCTTAGGAAAAAATTTATGGTTTAGATATTCAAAAGTAATATTACCATTAAAATCCATGCCCAACTAGGAATTATTTAATTTGAATATAGATTTTCTAAATTAGCATGGAGAGTAAATTCAGTTTCTAGACTCTCCTTCAGAGATGTCTATGCATAGATAAGACATATAATTTCAAATATGAATGGCAACATACTTTTTATGGTTCTAATTTTTTTCTATACTTTGTTTTTTCCAATTAACAATACATCTTGGAGACTGTTTTCAATATGTATCTATAGCACTCTCCCATTTCCATTTAACAGTTGCATCATATTCCACTGTATAAATGCACCATTTATTTTATTGCTTCCTACTTTTTTGCTCTCACAAACAAAGCTGTTGCAGTGAATAGCCTGTAAGCCTGTCTTTTCCTGCACTGTGGGTATACCTGTAGGATAAATTCCCAGAAGCAGAATTGCTGGCTCAGAGTATGTGTGCATTTGGCTTTGGTAGATATTTACCATACTGCCTTCTAAAGGGCTGCACCAATTTACACTCTCACCGGCAACATATGTATTCTCCCAGCCTTGCCAAAACAGTGTGTTATCAGAGTTTTGGTATCTGTCAATTGGATGGGTGAAAATGGAGTTGCATTTGAATGACTAGGCACTGAAAAAAGGGCGCAGGAAAGGAGGCGAACATTCTCCCAATGGGCTAAGCTGTCTGCTCCCAGGTATATGAAAATCCTGAGAGCCAGACACACCACCAAAGCCAGCATGGAGCAAAACAGTTGGGGGCAGCTGTTCTGCTCCCCTGGGGTGACCCCTACAGGACCAGGAGCTACCTGAGGGAAAGGACCGAGCCTGCCTGTCTTGCTCACTGTTGTGTTTCCTGCACCTGGACTCCAGCCGGCACCCAGCAAACATCTGGAGAGTGGGGAAGTTCCCCGGGGACGGGCAGGTGTGTGGGCAGTGGCACGCGGGGTCGCAGGATACACTGGTCGTCGATGCTGCTCAGCGTGAAGCGGGTGTTGGAAAACCGGGCGAAGCCATCGCGGTACAGCCAGGCCCGCAGAGGAATGTACTGAGGCGGAGAGGGACCGAGAGGGGAAAAGGGAAGGGCATGCACACCATCACCTGCTTCTCCTCGCGTCTGTGCCTGCCTGCCACCGGGAACACGCCTTCCCGCTTCCCCAGCTGACTCCACCCCCTCCTGCCCTGGGGTGGAGATGCAGCAGGGAAACCCCTGTGACCCCCACCAGAGTGCGAGGACTGCAGCTCAAGGCTGAGCCTGTCTCTGGCACTGGTATAGTCCTAGTGTCCAGTGCAGAGCAGCACACTGTGAAGGTTTAAACGCATACTGAATGAACGAATGAATGAACGCATGGGTGGGAGGGTGGAGGGAGGACAGCACCTCTCTGGTTAAGAGAGTAGACTCTAGGGCCCGCTGTCTGGATCTGACACTCACCCACTCTGGCCTTATCTGTTCCATCTGTAAAATGACAGTCATAATAGAACCTACTTCCTTGGGTTACTAGGGGGACTGAATGAGATACAACCTGCTAAGTACTAGGGCTGGTAGTGAGTAGGTGCTCAATTAATGTTCACTGTGGTTGCCATGGATGAATGAATGAAAAAGGACAGGTGGAGGGAAAATCTAGATGCTGGGGTATCTAGGATATAAATCTTGGGTATGTCTGCTGGCCCCATCCCAGCCCTAGATGTCCCCCCACCCAGGGTTCCCCGGGGCAGAGAGGAAACCGGAAGAGCTCACACAAGCTGCTCCGGAACGGCCCCTGCCCCATCCCTGATGCAGGAGCCCTGCCTAACGCCTCACCGACATCACCAGCACGTAGACTCGCAGGTCAAACTTGCGTCCTGTTAGGCAAAGAAAATTGATTTGTGTGATTGTCAGACACCACCCCAGGTTCAGCGAAACGCAGCAGTGGACAGATAGACATGAGTCCCTGCTGATAGGGGTTCCCAGTGAAACCACACAGGCACAAGCAGAGGACGACTGAAGCAGCGTCAATGCTGGGACAAAGAAGGTCCCAGGGGAAGTGGTGGCCTGCAGCGCGTGACAAGGTGCTTGCCTAGCCTAAAATGGCATGGGGCCTTCAGGAGGGACAGAGGCCAGGGAGAGCCAAGAGCCTGGGCCACGCCAGAGAGGAAGGAGGCGGGGTGAAGAGGTTGGCAGGGCCAGGTCTTTGGGGTCTACTCTATGAGCCCTGGGGAGCCACCAAAGGGAGAGGCCAGGACCAGGAAGGAGGGGAGGAGGTGGCCAAAGGGCTTCCAGAACTCTGGGTAAGATGGGGGTGTGTCTTTGTGATGGAGGCTTGCCCAGCAGAGGCAAAGCGGCTTTAATCCCCAGCACCAAAAAAAAAAAAAAAAAAAAATCAAAATTAAAAGATAAAGGAGAGGGGACAGGGTCCCGGGGGAAGGCAGAGGAGCGAGAAGGAGACCCGGGCCTGCCCCTGGGGAAGGTCGCTGCCCCTGGAGGCCAGGGAGGCAAGCACACCGCTGTGGCCATGATGCCCCCCCAGGCAAGACCCCACGCCTGCTGTTTGCAGCCCCTGGGTGGGCAGGGCAGATGCGGGGTCCCTCAGTCCTCTCCAAATCGACCCCTGGGCAACTCTTAGGTGTCTTTTGGGCTTCAGGACACATCTTCTCCTCTGAGGGCCCTCCTGATCCTGTGGCACACTCTGTCCCCTCGCCCTGCTTAATTTACTTCAGAACACCCGCCGCTGGTGGGTTTGTCTTATTTACTCATTTTTCTGGTGTACTGCTGTCTGTGCATCTGGGGCAGAAACCCCATGAGAGTGGAGCGGGCAGCAGGTGCCCAGGACAGAGGCTGGCACTGAGGAGGCTCTTCATAAATATTTGCCAGAGCCAGGCGTGGTGGTGCACGCCTGTGATCTCAGTACTTGGGAGGCCAAGACAGGAGGATCGCAGGTTCGAGGACAGCCTCAGCAAGTAGTGAGACTCTCATCAACCTAGAAAGACCCTGTTTCAAAATAAAATAATAAAATAGGGCTGGCAATGTAGCTTGGAGGTAGAATGCCCAAGGGTTCAATCCCCAGTAACACACACACACAAAATAAATATTTGCCAGATGAATGCATGCATGCATGAATGAATGAATGAATGAACTGGTTCTCAAAGAAGATTATTTGTGCACCAAGAAAGGAGTGGGAAGGCATGCTGACCAGAGGGAACTGTACGGACAATGCCTAGGGTGAGTGTAGGGCAGAGCTCTGTCCCTGCGCGCCTTCACTCCTGGTGTCAGACTGGGCCCTTGGGAGGCAGAGGCTAGTCAAGACTTGTTGACTGACTGACTTGTCATAAAGGCAGGGAGTCAAGGCAGCCATCTCACCTCCGATCAGGTAGGGATTTTCGATGTAACGCTGAGCTACATAGTTCTCCACAGGTATCTCGTCTTTCTGGTCATCAGAACTTCTTGGGTCCTAGTTGGAGTAATATTAACATTTATCGAGCATTTCTTGTATACTGGGGCTTAGTGTTAGGTGCTGTACTTGGGGGGTCTTATTTGTATATGTGTGGTAGTGGGAATTGAACCCAGGGGGTTTCTACCTCTGATCTGCAACCCCAGCCCTTTTTATTTTGAGGTAGGGTCTCACTACATTACCACTTGCTGGCCCTAAACCTACAATCTTCCTGTCTCAGCCTCCCAAATACTGGGATTACAGGTGTGTGCCACTGTGCCCCAGCTGGCCTATCTTATTTGGTCATTAAATCAATCAACCCTCTCAGGTAAGTACTGATGTGATTTCCATTTTATAGATGGAAGACTGAAGCACAGAGATGTGGAGTGACTTGTCCACGGTCACACAGCTGGTCAGTGGTAGAGCTCAGGTGTGGACTTACACATGTTCTGGATCCAGAGCCTAAGCATTTAACCTCTGTATCTGTGCTGCCCAGTATGACAGCCACTGGTGATGTGTGGATATTTATATTACATTTAAGTTGAATAAAACGAAATGAAATTACACGCTATGACATGGATGAAACTTGAAGACATTATGTTGAAGTGAAATAAGGCAGATATGAAAGACCAAATATTGTAAGACTCCACTTGTACGAGGTACCGAGAGCAGGCAGCCCGTGCAGAGTGGAGCGGCTGTCGGGGCTGGGCGGGGTGGGGAGTGGTGTGTGCCGGCGCTGAGTTTCAGTGTGGGGTGATGAGAAGTTCTGGAGCTGGATGGTGGTGATGGCCGCATAACCATACGAATGCACATAAAGCCACTGTGCACAAAAAAAGGTCAAAGTGGTAACTTTTCCATTACATATAGTTTACCACATTTTTTTTTTTTTTTTTTTTTTGGTGCTGGGGATCAAACCCAGGACCCTGTGCTGGCTAAGCTCATGCTCTACCACCGAGCCATACCCTAGTTCTTTCACAATGTTAAAAAAAGGAAATGCGGAATCTCCAGTCTTTCAGCAGCACTAGCCACATGTCAGGAGCTCAGTATTGACGCGAGGCTGGCAGTCAGCCTCCTGGAAAGCGCAGCCATGTACCATTTCTGTCACTGCAGAAAGTTCTAGCAGTGGTGCTGCTCAGGGACATCTCTGTTCCTCCTCTACCTGCCCGCTCAGCTCAGGAAGACACCCTTATATATGTGCAAAGCCCTCAGCCCCAGTCTGCAAAGTCCTTTCCCACCCACTGTCCCCATCACAGGAACCTGGTCCACCAGAGGTCCAAAGACAAGGGTCGCATACTTGCTGGGCTCACACAGTGGCCCAGCGTGGGAAGCCTGGAACTCAGGGCTTCTGGCTTTTGGGGCAGACCCCCCGCACACCACTCCCCACCTGAGCAGTCAGGCATCCTTCCTAGACCTGGCCACCCCACCTCAACTCACATGGCTGCCAGACGGATTGATGGTGCTGCGAGCAGGCTGGGCCTCCAGGCTGGGGAGCTTCTTGCAGGCAGTGCCCTGATGGTTGCGTGGGGAGAATAGGGACATGGTTAGGGGAGATGCATTTATTGAGCATCTGCTTTTGAGCCTGTAGGAGTTGGGTCACCCTGCTCCTCCCCCACCATTTCACTGCCAGCGACCAGAGGGCTTCAGGAATTTCCCCAGGGATTCCACCCAGGATTTCTACTTGTCCAAGGTCACACAGCTATAGAGTACCAACGTCAGGATTTTAACTCAAACAATCTGGACTCCCTCTGCTGCACTCTGAGCTTGGAGGGAAGAAAGGAGGGCCTCTCCTCCTGGGAGGGCAGAGGGGGTTCAGGAAGGAATGAGGACAAGCAGGCTCACCTTCCTCCAGTCCATGATGTCCTTCAGCCTCCGGAACAGGAAGATGCCTTTGCCCTGGGACCGGGCCACCTAGGGGCAGGGACAGAAAGGCAGTGCTCACTCCTTGGCCTGGACCCTTCCCTAGCACGTCTCTGTGTCCATCTCCCAGGGGCCCCAGCTATGCTCAGGAGAAAGGCCCAGCTCAGCCCCAGAGGGGCTGGAACAGAAAGGTGCTAAGCCTGGAGGGCGAGCAGCAGGGGCAGAAAGCTTCAGAGGCTTAGCTCCTGAAGACATACATTTGCATGAATAATGCAAAAGAGCAGACAATTAAAAAACCATTTCTAACAGTCCTGGGAACATATCATCCAATTCTTTTTTTGGAAATCAATTTGCCTTCCTAATTAGGTTTTGCTTCAGCTAATACTGAAGTCAGTCTGCTTTTACTGAACCCAGCATAGATAATTCATCGCTTCACAGAGGTGAGGGGCTGGAAGAATCCTTAATATCTAGAGGCAAGGCATCAGTCCCTCCCGTGAGGAAGGATCTTAAACACCCACAGTGCTCAGGAGCTTACTACCTTCTCCTTACCCACCTAATAGTCCATTTTGTCACAGTCATACAAAAGGAATACACTGGGTGCCTACTGTGTGCTTTAGCTGTAACTTAGACCTCATGTATTAAGCTAAAATTTGCCAGTCTGGTCTGGCTTCTAGGGCCTTCTAGAACAAACCTGGGTGTCAGAACTGCCCTGTAGTTATCTGTAGCTACAGAGCAGGTCTCCCTAAGCTATCTCTTCTCCAGCACAAAGTGCAAACTTGCATTTCCCTCTCTTCTCTGAGCATGGTCCACCTGGCCCTCTGAAGCTTTCTGTATAAGCACTTAGGCACTTTTGAATGTTTTATTTCATTTCAATTAAAAAGTATTTTTTAAAGTTTATATCCCTTGATCTCGGAGCTCCATCTCCAACCCTGCTCGTTGCTTCCCTATAGCCATTCCCCCTCCTCTCTGTTCTGCAGACAAAGCCCCCTCTCAGGGTGGGGGCCAGAAAAGCTAGATACTAGTTTCCCAGCTTCCCTCGCAACTGGTGGAAACCATGTGACCAGTTTTGGCCAATGAGACCTAAGGAGACATCTGCTCAGTGATTCTGGCAAGATTTTCCTCCATGTTAAAAATATTAGGGAGGAGCGGGACATGGTGCCGAATACCTGTAATCCCAGTATTTGGGAGGCCGGGATAGGAGGATCGCAGGCTCAAGGCAGTGCGTGGTAACTTAGCGAGACCCGGTTTCAAAAGAAAAAATAAAAAGGGCTGAGGGTGTAGCTCAGAGATAGAATAACCTCTGGGTTCAAGCTACAGTAACACGCGCGCGCGCACACACACACACACACACACACACACACAATTAGGGAGGGAGGAAGGGCTAACAGGAGGAAAGGAGGAAAAGAAAGAGAGAGAGACTCGGAGACAGAGAGATACAGGAAGAAATGTCTGTCCCTTTTTTCTTTGAATGCTATTTTCTGAGGAGGCAATGTCTGCAGCCATCTCATATCCATGAGGTGACAAGTCTGATGACAAAAGCCAGCACACCACAGATGCAGAGCAGGCAAGGAAAGGGAGCTGGGCCGTGAAGGACATCATAGTGCACATCCCCCGACCTGGAACTGCCAACCTCCAGCTTTCTTTTTATGTGAGATAATGAAACGTCTTTATTATTTTAACCATTGTTAGTACTTGGCAAGCCTGTTCCCAGAGATACCCCCCTCGAGGAATAATCCTAAAAATGAAAAATCAACTTCCTGCACAGTAATACATCAGGGTTGTTAAGACTGGAAATCACCTATAGCTCTGGCAGATGGTAGTTTCCAAAAACAATCACAACAACATCTCTAGCCCCATATGTTCTCTAGAACTCCCCCAAAGCAGAAAAGTCCATGTCCCTTCCCTGGCGTCTGGGCGGGCCTTCAGGACTGGCTCAACTAATGGCATATGGCAGAAGCAACATTGCGTGAATTCCAGGGCCGATCACAAAAGGCAAGGTGGCCTCTGCCCAGCTGTCTGTCAGGATAGTGGCCCTGGGAACCCAGCCGCCATGCTGTGAGGAAGTCCAGATCACACGGGGAGGCCTGCATGGAGTATAACTGAGTCTCCAGCCTCATCCCTGGCTGAGTCCCAGCCAACAGCCGGCACCAATTTTTCAGCCAACTGCGTGGGGAGGCTGGGAAGCACACTCCAGCCTCCGCAAGCCCCAGCTGCTGCAGCAGCACAGATGAGCCTTTCCTGCCGAGTGCTGTCCAGAAAGGAGGCTTATGAGTGAAAAATAAGATGTTATTGTTGTTTCAAGTCACTCCCATTGGGATGGTCTGTTACTCAGCAATATAGATAACCAGGTTCATAACAATGATAATATTAGCAGCTTAGCACATGTCACTCTGTGCCAGGCCCAAGGACTTATACACATTACCTCATTTAAGCATTAAAAAAATAATCTATAGCCTGGTGTGGTGGCATACGCTTGTAATCCCAGTACTTGGGAGGCTGAGACAGGAGGATCACAGGTTTGCGGCCAGCCTCAGCTACTTAGTGAGGCCCTCCGTAACTTAGTGAGACCCTGTTTCAAAATAAAGAATATAAAGTAGGGCTGGGGGTATAGCTCAGAGGTAGAATGCCCCTGGGTTCACTTCCTAGTACCACACACACAAAAAAAATCTATGACAGGCATTTGATGTTATTCACAATTTCAGCCAAGGAAACCAATGAATAGAGGCCAAGCATATTGCCAAAGTCACCAGCCACAGGTGACAAAGTCAGGAGAGTTAAATCTGTGCTCTATGAGCCTGGAACGCATATACTTCTTGCAAAGTGCCAGGGATACACAAAACCACACGATCAATGAGGGGCCACTTCTGGGAACATCTATCTTACTTGATAGTTTGGGAGGAACATATTTGGATATATAAAAAGATGTATTTGTGGGCTGGGTGTGGTGGTGCACACTTGTAATTCCAGTACTTGGGAGGCTGAGACTGGAAGATCCAGGTTCGCGACCAGCCTCAGCTACTTAGTGAGGCCTCTGCAACTTAGTGAGACCCTAATAAAGATAATAAAGAATAAAATAAACAAAATAAAGAATAAAAAAATGGGCTGGGGGTGTAGCTCAGATGTAGAATGCCCCTGGGTTCAATCCCCAGTACTACAAAAAAAACCACAAATAAAAAAAATAAAATAAAAAGATGCATTTGTGATTAAAAACAATATTTGAATGGATTAATAGATTAAACCACAACTCAGATTTTGTACCAAGTACGGCCACTCACAATCCTTGTCCCCTTGCCGGCCCTGCCTTGCCCCTGGGGGCCAAAGTCATCATGTGGCATTCATTGAGTGGCATTCAGCATGTGTTGACTACAGTGCTGGTAGTCTCCCATGCAGACACCCCCTCTTCCTGGTGGCCCGCCCTTTGGCGAGCTCTGAGCCCTCTTGGTGGTCCCAGGCTACTGCTATGTGACTGGTTCAGGCACTGTACTGCAGGATGCCAGGGGAAGACTGCTGCAGGGACTTCTGGGAAAAGCCAGGGCATCCCTTTATGCCCAAAGAGGTGAAGCTAGGGCTGCAGCTGCCGCCGTGACTTAGAGGAGCAGCATGCCTACTGGACTAGGAATGGATGGGGTTGTTGGGCCACCCAATGAACCATCCCTGGGTAAACTGTTCATTGAAGAAAATTCCCTGGGTCTATGAACTTGAATCAGAAAGAACATTCATCTATATTTTCACCCCCCCCAACCAGACTTTCTGTATTTCCTTCTAAGATGAGTGCAGGCAGCAAGTAGTGGGAGTATTAACCATGTCCATGACTTTGCCATCAGAAGAAATCAGTTACTTTTATATCATGTTACAATTGTTGCAGATATCTCAAAATAGTGTTTATGTATGTGCCTTATGACTGAAATTATGGTAGTGCTGGGGCCTGTTGTTAGGTTCTTTTTGTTTTGTGGTGCTAGGGATGGAACCCAGGGGCATTCTCCCTCCAAGCTACACCCCCAGCCCTGTTTTTTATTCTTTATTTTGAAACGGGGTCTCACTAAGTTGTGGAGGGCTTCACAAGTTGCTGAGGCTGGCCGCGAGCCTCTGATCCTCTTGTCTCAGCCTCCCAAGTGCTGGGATTACAAGTGTGCGCCACCATATCCAGCTGTTGTTAGGCTCTTTAATAATTAATGAAAAGCACATATTACTATAGCACAAAGAAGTTTTTAATAGCGTGTGTGGCAGCGGGCGCCGCACAGGCCTCCAGCTGCAGGAGAACAACCATGGAGAGTGCCCGCCGCGGCCTGCTGAGATGCGCTGGGATCCAGCCTCCTGGCCAGAGCTGCTCCACTGCTGACTGAGGAGCGTTCCTGAGAGACAGGGACTTCTCTGACAGTGTGAATCCTCCCCTGGACCTGGTGAACCTTCCTCAGGCTACACAGCAGCAGGAACTTCCACCCAACCTCCTTCCCTCCTTCCACCTTCCTTGCCTCCACTGAGGTGGGAGAGCTCACCCAGACTCTCCCAGCTCCCTCCACGTTTTCTCTCACAGGCAAAACTCTGGCATTTTCAATCTGTCTTGGCATCTGTTGGAGGACCCAGACCAACACAGTTTGATAACTGTTTTTCAACATAATTTCTTTCCTTTGTAATCAAATGGATGTGGTGGCTCACGCTTGTAATCCCAGTACTTTGGGAGGCAGAGACCGGAGGATCCGGGTTCGTGGCCAGCCTCAGCTCTCTCTCTCTTTCTCTTTCTCTCTCTCTCCCTCTCTCTCTCTCTCCTTAGTGAGGCCCTCCGCAACTTCGTGAGACCCGGTTTCAAAATAAAGTATAAAAAATAGG
>PVJS01046244.1:0-15902 GCA_004027185.1 Glis glis | reverse complement strand
CCTGCAGACCAGTCCGTACCCCTCATCTCCTCCAGCCCACCGCGCCCCACTCCATCGACTCCCCGGCCCCTGTGCTCGCTCAGGCACCGCCATTCTTTCCTCTAGGATAACGTCCACTCCCCGCCCTGGATTCCACCACATTCTATCCACCAGCTCCCTCCTGTCCTCAGCGAGGGTCTCCGAGGGGCTGCACAGAACCGTACTGCACGTGTCCTGTCCTTAGTGGTGTGGAGACAGGGCGATCACTTTCTCAGGGCTGCCGGGATGTGCCGGAGCCTTGGGGTTGAGCCCTGACCGCTCTGGTCCCGGGACCCCTTGGGCACAGCCCACGCTCCTCAGGATCCTGCTGACCGCTCGCTGATGGGGTGTGCCGGGGCTCTGAGGGGCAGGGACACAGGGATGTAGTCTAGGCAGCCCTGACACAGGGAGGCCACTGTCCACGGGCCAACCCTGACTTGGGGTCCCGGGTAGGGTTGTTAAGCCCTGGGCTGGGGCACAGGCTGAGAGTACCCCATACCCGAGAGCCATCCTGACGTGTGCCCCACCTCCCCTGCAGCCACGCACACCCGCTTCAACCCCAGCGACTCGTCCACCTTCTCCACCGACTATCAGACCTTCTCGCTGGAGTATGGCAGTGGCAGCCTCACCGGCTTCTTTGGCTATGACACTCTGAAGGTGAGTCACCACCTGCCCCTCCCACCGCTATGAGGATGTGAGCGGGAGAGGACTGAGAGGGAGCCCCGGAACTGGGTGCACATGCTGTGCTCTGCTGCAGGGGACAGGACAGGGCTTTTGTCTCCAGTGTCCTGAACCCATGGGGACATTCATGCCAGGCATGGGGACACCATGGTGAGCCAGATGGAGCTGGCCCTTTCCTTCAGGAGCTTAAGCCTGGGGAGCGCAGAGGAGAGAGGCTGGGGTGTGGGGGTGCGGAGGGCTGTGAGGGAAGGCTACTTGAAAGGCGAGGTGGCTCTAGTCACCTGTCAAAGGGGAGGAGCCCAGGGTTGAGTCTGAAGAGCAGAGGCTGGAGAGGTCTGTGCAGAGGGTGTTGGTGCTGGGAGAGGAGGATGCTTTCTGATTTGTGACCTTCCAGCCATTGTATCCACCCCCCAACCCCAGGTCCAGAGCATCAAGGTCCCCAACCAGGAGTTCGGTCTGAGCGAGACAGAGCCCGGTAGCAGTTTTGTGTACGCCGACTTCGATGGCATCATGGGCCTGGCCTACCAGGGCCTGGCTGCCGGCGGAGCCACCACGGTCATGGAGGGCCTGCTGGAGGAGGATGCCCTCTCCAGCGCTGTCTTCAGCGTCTACCTCAGCAGGTAACACCAAATGCAGGTCCCCGGCTCCCAGCGCCCTGGAACTGAGGCTCAGCCACACCTGCTCCAGGGCTTCTGAGCTCCGACTGTGTGTCCCAGCCCTCTAGGACTTGTTGCATTTTAGGCCAGGGCAGTCTCCCCCTCTTCTGCCTCAACTTTGTGTTGAGGGGTGCCGCTCTGATCCCCAGCACTCCTGGCCCCCTGAGCTCTCCCCCTGCCCCTGGCTTCCACCTGGATACCTCTTTTGTCTAGTAATCTGTGCTGCATCTCCTTTGATCTATTGTTCTAGTTGGTGCTGGAATCTTCTGGCCCAGGCTCAAGATTGACTTCGACCAGTTGTTATCTTTCCTGGGAGAAAGGCGCAGGCTGGGTGGTTAGTGCTGGGTCACCTGTCTCCTCCTCTTCAGATTTAGGTGCCTGTAGCACACAGTGCTCTGCTCACAGAGGCGCCTTTACTTACCTGACTGTCCACACTAGCAGCCTGTTACACGTGCTGCTGACTTACCTCCTGCCTGGTACAACTTCCCTATTCCCACCTGTTTGGAGCCCCACCAGCTCCCCACTCCCGCTACGCTAGGGAAGCTTCTGGAAGACATGGACTGCCTTTCCCTCCTTCCTTCCACGGAAGCCCTACCTTCCAGTTCTAGCAGACAAGTAACCATCTCGGCTGGGTGGGGTCCTGGTGAGACTCCACCAGTGGCATCAAATGAAAGTAGAAAGGGCACAGGGAGGGGCAGGCAGGGCGGCACAAGCCAGCAGCTCCCCCTGGGGGCTCTGTGGGAGCTTCATGCAGGAGCCTGGGGCCCAGCCTGAGGGAGACCTGGTCTGTCCTCAGGGAGTCCCCTGTAGCCAGGGACGGAGCTTGTTTCCCTCTGAGGTGATACTGGGCACCCTCTCCTGTCCCTGGACCCTCTGACTCTGTTCCCTTGTCTGCACAGCAAGGAGAGCTCCGATGACGGGGGCGCGCTCATCCTGGGAGGTGTGGACAAAAGCCTGTATAAGGGGTCGATCACTTGGGCCCCTGTTACCCAGGAGCTGTACTGGCAGATTGGCATCGAGGAGTGAGTCTGTGGCGGGGTCTGGGACGTGCTGGCCGTGGAGGGTCTTCAGGTGCCCTGTGGCACAGGCATGTGGGCGCAGCTGCGGTGGGACATGGAAGGCCCCTGTGGCTGGTTTCCCCCCAGAGCTTGGGGCTGAGGCTGCCATCTTCTGCCGTCCAGGTTCTTCGTTGGTGACAAGGCCTCAGGCGTGTGCTCCGAGGGCTGCCAGGCCATAGTGGACACAGGCACCTCTTTGCTCACTGTGCCCCAAGAGTACCTCAGTACCCTTGTGGAAGCCATAGGGGCCGAGGAAGACGAGTATGGAGAGGTGCGTGTGGCTGTGGTGTCTCTGTCCCCAGGAGAGGCCATTCCAGAGGAATTTGTAGTTTCTCCTGTAAACACAGGAATAGCCTAATTCTTGGCCTCTGCTCCCAGCTGCCTGGGCCCTGCAGGGAGTGGGGGTGGGGCGGCTGGGACACCTAGGGCCTGGGGCAGGCTGATCCGGGTGAATCCAGATGATGGTGTGGAAGGGATGGCAAGAATTCCTCTGTGCAGCAGTCACTCGGGACGCTTGCTGTACTTTGGGGTAAGGGCAAAGGATCTGGAATGTGGGGCCAGCCAGCACACGGCACACCTTCCTCACTCCACCGCGCCATGTTCCCTGCGCCCTCTTACTGAGCCCGCCAAGGGGTCACCAGTTCACCAACCCCACTACATATGGGACGGATGAACTACATTTTCTATACATGTGTGTGTTTTAAAGCACATTTCCAGAGAAAGGGCTGCATTTCCATTTCCCAGAGGGGAAACTCAGGCAAGAGGAATATTTTTGGGTGGGGAAGAGTCTCAGGTCTCCCCTGTTCTATGCCCCCCGACTCTGTAAAAGTGGTCATGTGGAATTCTGGGGTATCTAATAGGACTTCCCCTGGAGCTGCACCCTCCAGTCCAGAAGCAGGCGGGGGCTGGGGCGGGGACCTGGGGTGCCGCGCTGGCAGGCTTAGCGGGTACTCTCAGTGGGAAAGGAGGTCACCCGGGCCCTGTTCCTCTCTGCAGTACTTTGTTAGCTGTGATGACATCGACAGCCTGCCCACCCTCACCTTCAAAATCCATGGCGTGAAATTCCCTCTGAAGCCCTCCTCCTACATCCTCAATGTAAGTCCTGGTCCCTGAGCCCCAGCACCAGGGCGGAGGGAGGGGAGGGGCAGAAATGTCAGCCCCCTTGCCTTGGGCCAGGCCCAGCTCATCTCAGCACTGACTTACTTTCTCCACTCACAACAGGGTCTCCCATTATTAATTATTATTATTAGTCAGTGGGGAGAGTCACTGGGTTCCTTGTTGAACACTTACTAGTGCTGGCCTTTGTGAATCACGTTGCTTATGCTATCCCACTTAATCCTCCCACATCAGGTGAGAGGGATGCTCACTTCTGTTCTACAAATGAAAACTTCATTTTCAGTTTCAGAGAGGTGAAGTAACTGAGCCCAGGCCACACAGCTGATAGGGATGAAGCTGAGAGTTGAATGCAAGGTGGCCTGGCTCTAGGCTTAACCAGCAGGCTGGTCTGCAAATCAGGAGCAGGTGGGGCATTTAGGAAGAGAAAGCCGTACCATGGGGAGAGGGGACACTGCAGAGGTCACTGCAGCCTGGATTCATCTATTTGAAAAATTCTCCCCACCACCGGCGCCTCCTCTGGCAGATCAGCTGGTCTATGAATCCGCAAGGGCAGCCGTTGCCCCACTCCTCTGCGAATGTGTGCCCCTGACCCAGGGCTCGGGTGTGACCTAATGAATAAGCGCCTGCCCTCTGTTGAACAGGAGGACGGCTACTGCTTGGTGGGATTGGAGTCCACCTACGTCTCCTCTGAGAGTGGTGAGCCTTTATGGATCCTTGGAGATGTCTTCCTCACCTCCTACTATTCGGTGTTTGACCTGGCCAACAACAAGGTGGGCTTCGCCAAGGCCGTCTAGATGTGCCGCCCGGACACCTGGTCCCTCCCTCCTCTCAGCTCCACCTTCCTGTGGTTCTCTGTGCTCCCTGTCCGGCTTCAGTCTTTTTTTTTCCCTGAACCTGGATCTTTTGTCATAATAAATACTTCTCCATCTTGGCCTGCCTGTTGTTTTTGGAGGGGAGCTGTGTCCTGTTGAATAGTTCCGGGTCTCAGGGAATGGGGAGAGTGGAGTCAGGGCAAGTTTCAATCTGATCAGAATGAGTTGCTATGAGGTTTATGCTGGGTCACTAAGATTGTAGGAGAAATGGGGCCTGAGGCAAGGCTTGGGGAGAGGCCCTGATTTCCGCTGAGCTGAGAGTCTATTTATGGCTTCTTTTACAGAGCTGGTGTCTATTCACAGCTTCCCTCTAGAGATTGAAGGCAGTCATAATGACTTCAGGTGGTCTTTGTGATGGACCAAGGGACCCTACTCTAACAACCTAAATGCTCTCCTGACCTGATTTACCAGACTCCTCCACAACTGCCCCACTGACCCTGAGCCCTCTATGCGTGTCCACTAGCAGTGTGTCTGGGGATCTGACACATCCTGGATCTAGGTGTCCATCTCCTCATCTGTTAATCAATTTTGGCCAGAATTTTCTAAAGAATGGTGGCTACCTTCATGTACTTGTATCAGTCATGGGGTCCTTGCAGGAGCAGAATGCTACTAGAAACTATTTCTAGGAGGGCTTCAGAAGGGGAGGGGGCCGAATTAGTCTGATTGTATTTTGATGTCGACTCCTATGTCCCATTACTTGTATTGGAATAAGGGTTGGCCTTCAACTACACACAAGAGGGTGCTACCTCTGAGTTTCACGGAAATCAAGCCCCATTGCTCTAACCCATTCAGGAAGAGGTCTGTCCCTGTGATCTTCATTCCCCTCCTCTTAGGAGCTTCCTAGCAACCCCAGAAAATTGGGCCAACATTGTGTGTGGAGGGTGAGGAGGAGGAGGGGAGAGGGAAAAGAAGGATGAGGGGGAGGAAGTAAAGAAAACAAAGAATTATGGTTTAGCACCCTAATTTCCAACAGGGGAAGGTGACACCAAAGGCGATCGGATTTATTCTGACCGGCAACATAGTGGTGATAAGATACCAGCAAGCTCCGGCTGACGACCAGGTGTAAATAGAGAAACCATATGGGGGCTGCAGGGAGCGATCCAGTCCACAGTCATGTTTCAGCAAGCCGGCCTCATCCTCGTCTCTTGTACTCAGTAATAGGGATAAAAGGGCAAGATCCAGGTCTTGCACCCCACTCTAAACCACGACAGGTTTGCAGAGGAGGAGTTTCTATGGCAAGGGCATACCATCTGGAACTCTACATCTTTCCTACATTCCTGGAAACAGCTTGTTTCCGGCTCCTCCTACGGGATCAGACAGGCCACAGGATGTAACATAGTGAGAAAACGTGTAAAAGGTCCGAAATGGAACAAAAGTTCCCAGTCCAACGCCAGATCTTCAAGCTCCGCTATGCGGGACTACAAATCCCGGCATGCCTAGCTGGGCTGCGGCGTAGACTACCCTTCCCAGCGGGCGCCGCGGCGGGCCGGCGGGGGCGGGGCGGGGCGGGGCGGGGCGGGGCGGGCCGCGGGGGTGGGTGCTGCCCTCTGCCGGGAGCGAAGGGAAGTGGGTGCGGAGTGACAGCCTGAGCCCGGGCGCCGGGCGCGGGGCTCGGTGACAGCAGAGGCAGCGGCCGCGGGCGAGACGCAGGGAGCGGCGGCGGCGCCGACGGCGGCGCCAAGGGCGGACGGGGCGGGCCTCCGTGGTGGCGCGCAGCCCAAGGAACCCCGGAGCGGGCGGCGAGAGCAGCTCGCGGGCCGGGCACCCGAACTTGGGACAAGTTGCCGGAACCACAGGCGGCGGGCAGACTGACCTTCAGAGAGAGGTGAGCGGGGCCCGGGGGAAAGGGGCGCGCGGTGGGCTCCGGAGCCCAGACCCGGGATCCCTAGTCCCCGTCCCGCGGGGTCCGGAGACAGGTGGGTGGGGAGGGGTGAGGGCTGGAGCGGGACCGTGTGCCCGCGCCGCCGCCCGCCCCGCAGCCGCCCCGGCCCGGGTGTCCGGCGGTGCCCGGAGCGGCGCTGCCCGCCGAGCCCGGCGCCCCTGCGGCTGCTCCCTTCGCGCCCGGGCCGGGGGCGGCTGCTCGGCGACCTTATGTAACCGGGCGGGGCGGGCGCGGGCCTTCCCGGGCGGACCGGGAGTCGAGGGGGCGGGAGGCGTGGGAGTGAACTTGCAAGAAGTTGAGGGACGCCGGCCCGGCGCTCGCCGCCCCTCCGCCCGACGCGGCCCGGGCGGGCGATGCGGGGGAGGGGGTCGGAGGCCGGGGAGCGTGCGGGGGCCGAGTCCGCCCGGCCAGGCCCGGCCTGGATGGTCCCGGGAGTGGGCGGGCCGGAGCGGCGCCACGCCCCGGGGGCTGGGCTGCTGCGGAGGGGGTGGAAGCGCCATCCCGCCCTCCCTTTCCGTCCCTTCCACCCCCTCCCGGTCCGCATTCCCGGGGGTGCCCGGGCAGTCTCAACCCCCTTGCAATATCCCACGACCCTAGGGAACCCCGACCCCCAAGCGCACCCTCCGCGCGCTGCGCTTTCGGCTTCCCTCGGAACTTCGGGCGAGCAGCCCGCTGCCCTGAGTCCCTCCGCCCGAGTCCCGGAAAGCACGCCCCCCTTCTCCCTGCCCCGAGTCCGCGCCGCCCAACCCCGGGCCGGCGCTCCCGTCTCCCCCTCCCCGCGCCCCGATCGGCTCTGGCGCCCCCCGCGTGCGCTCCCTCCTCCAAGGGAGCCGGCCGATGCCACCTCGGTCCCGCCCCTGGCTCTGGCTTCACGCACGGCTGCCCCGAGCTGCTCCGGGCTGCGCGAGCAGGTTCGCGCCGCAGCCGCCTGGCGCGTCCCGGCCCCGCGCCGGGGGAGGAAGGGAGGGCGCCCGGGCGGGACTTGTCTGCGCCCGCGCCGGCTCTGCCCCGGCCCCCGCCTTCCATTCTCCGCCTGCCCCTCCCCGCCGCGTCCTGTACCGAACCCCAGCCGTCGTCCTCTCGCCGGTCTGGGCTGGGGACGGTTCAGGTTGTGCGTCGACAGTTTCTAGACTCAACTTGAGCTCGGTTCTTTGGCTTTGTGTTGGCTTTCCTGGGACGTACTGGTTAATTACCGCACGCTCCCACCCCCAACGCTGAGTGACGGGGTGTCTGATCGAGCGGGGAAGGGGGCAAGGCCTCTGGGACGTGGCCTCAGGCCCCGCACCCGCCCTGGCCCAGATCCCGCTGGTCCAGACCTGGTGCTCTTGGGTAGCTGGGGGTGAGGTGGGGGCTGGTCTCTGGTTTCCCCCTGGGTGACCTGGTGCTGATGTACTCAATTCAGAAGGCGTAGGCCTGGCTCCTCTGAGACGGGCTCGGTGCCCGCCTGGGAGACAGCCCCCAGACCCTGCCCTTAGGGAGCTCCCAGTCAACAGTAGTTGCTGGCAGGCCAAGGCTCTGGAAGGGGAAGGGTCAGCAACCTTGGAAGACCTGCCTCAGTTTCCCCAGGCCTGGGGCAAAAATAGCTACTCACCTGGCCTCTTCTTTCTGCCTGCCTCCTGGCTGCTAGGACAGAAGATCGGGATCCAGAGGGTGTAATGAAGGGGAGGGCTGTTTGGGGGGACTCCTTGGTCTGCCTCTCCTGGAAGGGAGCCCATGTTTTGTACAGTTTTACAAGGCCTGTTACAGCCCCCGTGCTGTTTTGTTCTTAACTCAGATCTGTGAGGTAGAGCCCAGCTGAGTGCCATCCCTCCCTCCCTTTCTGTCCCTTCCTCCCCCTCCAGGTCCCCATCCCCTGGGGTAGAGCCCAGAGGAGACCCAGGGCTCTTGGTTCTGGTTCCCAAGGAAAGGGTCCAGGGGACATCTCAGGTGAGCACTGAGTCTAAGGAGAGCCAACTGGGCTTTGAGGGCTGATGGCCAGGCAATTCAACAGAGGTGGCAAGATGGTGGGCCAGGGCAGGCAGGTAGGTACCCACCCAGGGTCCCCAGATGGTGGGGGTGCCCATGCCCTCTGCCAGTAAGGGGTCCCTTTCAACCTCTTCCCTGGAAGCTGGGAGATAGGTGTGAGGGGAGCCCCACTCCTCAGGCTTAGCTGCTCTTTGAGGGTCTGGTTTCTGGCTCTGATCCCTCCTGGGGCTCTGTTTATGGCTGTAATTGTATCATTAGCCAGAGTTTATAGAGTTACTTAGCACCTGCCCCCACAGGGAGCGGCCCAGCCACCCCCAGGCTCTGTCTCTTCCTTTTCAAAGTCAACTCGTTTCTGCAGGCAGCAGGGGTTTCCCCAGCTGCTGCTGGCAGGGTAGCCAAGTTGGGCCTTTGTCCTGGGGATGGAGGGCAGTCAGCACTTGGGGCCCGGCTTGGGGCTGTCCTGGAGATCACAGTGGAAATCGTGTTGGCCTTCTCTTATGGGGGGAGGGAGGGGTGCAGGTTCCCAGAGCTGACAGAGTGGCGGCATGGCAGGATGCAGGGAGCCTGCATGCCTGCACTGGGTGTCTCCCCTCTGAGAGGGAATAGAACACAGTCTGCTCCCCGGCTGTGGTGAGGACGAGGGGCAGAGCCGTGGCAGGTGCACAGGGAGCACGCACGTCACATCCCTGTGGGGGTGTGTGGAATGGATGCAAGTGTGTGTGCTTGTGAGATTATAGGTATCTAGGGCCCTCTGTGTAGAGGAATTGTGTAGATACTTTTGAGAGTGTAACAATAACACAGTATTATATTAACAGGCTGTCTGTGTCTTTATGCTATACTAGAATGATATGATGATAAAATTTAGTTGTAAACAATATTGACCAACGCTTACCGTGTGTTAACTCTTTAGATTGAGGGAGGAATTATTGTTTGCATTATACTGATTCAGAGAAGTTAAGCAAGTGGCTCAAGAAGTCACTCAGTCTGAAAGTGACAAGACTGGGATTCTAACATGGGCCCAACTGGCTTCAAAGTCCATGTCCTTAATCCCTAGAGGCCACTTCAGAGATTCAAAGGAGTTGTCTCTTAAAAGGTGAGAGGATATGGTGGTTTGGGGACCTTCTTTTTCCAGTCCAGGATTTCCTGCCCCAGAACCACGCCTGTCTTTTGGCCTCTGTTCTGAGCTGCTGGCACAGGTGCCCAAAGGACCCCTGGTGAGACCCCATCCTGCAGAGTGGGGGAGGAGATGCCCAGGAAGGGCAGGAACATCCCGTACTGACTGCCCAGCTTCGCGCCATGGACTTCACACCCACTGACCGGTAGTGGCACCCTCGGTAGGCACTTGCTTAGATGTGAAGGAAAGGCTGAGGGGCCTTTGAAGGTGAATGGGACAACAGCAAAAGTCACAAGGGGACTGGACTGGAAGTCAGAGATCCCACACTGCCTCTAACTAGCTCTGCGGCTGGGGCACATCCTGCTGTGCTCGGCCTCAGTTTCTTTTTTTTTTGTGGTACCGGGGATTGAACGCAGGGGCGTTCTACCTCCGCGCTACACCCCCGGCCCTATTTTTTTTTTATGCTTTATTTTGAAACCGAGTCTCACGAAGTTACAGAGGGCCTCACTAGGTAGAGAGAGAGACAGGGAGGGAGGGAGGAAGGGAGAGAGAGAGAGAGAGAGAGAGAGAGAGAGAGCGCGCGCGCTGAGGCTGGCCGGGAACCTGGATCCTCCGGTCTCCGCCTCCCAAAGTACTGGGATTACAAGTGTGCGCCACCACGCCTGGCTGGCCTCAGTTTCTATATCTGTGAACTCAGATCATCTGTGGGGCCCCTCCTATGTGAACCTTGTACAGATCTCTGCCCAGGGCACCAGGGCAGGCATCAGGCTTCAGCAAGGAAAGGGTGTGGATTTTAGGGGTGTCTGGGTCACTGCTGGAGACCACGGAATGGAGCTTTAGCTAAAGACTGGCCCTGGTAGCCAGACCTGCAGGTGCGCGCTTGTAATCCCAGTACTTGGGAGGCTAAGACAGAATCGCAGGTTCATGGTCAGCCTCAGCTACTTAGTGAGGCTCTGTTTCAAAATAAAAAATTAAAAAATAGGGCTGGAGTGTAGCTCAGAGGTAAAATGCCCCTGGGTTCCATCCCCAGTGCCACAATAAAAAATAGAATAAAACCAAAGACTGGCCCAGGTGAGGCAGCAGGCAGTTTTTCTTGGGATATAACCATAGCCGCCATGTATTGATCACTGGGCCAAGAGTAACCTAGTCTGGTTGAAGTGTCCACACTGTGGGCTCTGGGGCCAGGCTGCCTGGCTTGGAATCCTGGCTCTGTCACTTACCACTGTGCCACCCTGGGCAAGCTGTTTAGTCCCAGTGTCCCTCCATGTCCACATCTAAAAGTACAGATTACAGATTTAGAGTGCTGTAGCGAGGGCCAAGTGTGTTGATACATGAAGCACATAGTGCTTAGAATAACATTAATTAATTCTTATCCATTTCTTCATTTCTCATTTTCAAGCGAAGAAATCGAGGCATAGAGAGCCCCAGGGAATGAATACAGACCTCAAATGTAGCTTCGTCCACAGCGATTTCAGTGGAGACCTGTTGAATGACTGCCCGGTCTCCCCATTTAACCAGATGGTGCATGGGGCTTGGCATTGCCTGCAGCACCTCTGCTACCTACACTCCGCCCCTTGGGCTTTCTTGGGGAGCATCTGGCCTGGCTACGTACTGCCCTCTCCTAGCTGTGGCCCTCCCCTGCCCTCCTGCTGCCTGCCCCTCCTCTACTCTGCACCAGAGGTACCCGTCCCCTTGGTGTGATGTCACTGGGGGCAGATATAAAATCCCAGCAATAGGGGTGGATCTGGGACTTACGGTGCCCACAGGAAACTCCTTGCCATGGGCTGGCGAGGCAGTGGATGAGATTAGAGGGCAGCCGAGAGGGTCAGAAGCACCAGGTAGGGCCATCGCCAGCTTTCTGTCATGGTTCTGAAGTGTGGGCATACCGAGGAGAAGGAGGGAAGTTCTGGGGGCAGGCTGTCTTGTCGGCTCTTTGCAGACAGCAGAGGTCCCACTGTAAGATCACATCTTACAGTGGAGGGCAAGCCAGGAATTCCAACAGACTATCTAGAGACCCAGGTCCACATTCCCTCCTCCAGCCCCTGTTCCTGTAGGTACCTTCTGGCACACCCTGCCTTGTTCGGTCCTTCCAGCCAAGTCTTTCCATCAAGGCATACCTTTCCAGGAGGCCAGGGGGCCGTTCCATCTCGCTGCAGCCCTGGCTGGATGTTACGGTCACCTGAGGCTCTCATCAAATACCATTGCATGTGAATCTCTGGGGAGGGCCTGGGCCTTGATATTAAAGAAATCCACAGACGCTGCTGTGCCCTTCCTCAGAACCCCTGGAGGAGTTGTAAAATCATACATTGCTGCCCCCCCCCAGTTCTTCATTCAGCAATTCTGCTAGTCTAGGAGATCTGGAATTGGGATTTCTGACAAGCCCTCAGGTGATACCCAGAACACACTTGGAGAGCCATGCCCTGGGTGAGCTCCCCAGACACTCTGGTCTGGGTGGCTTGGACTGCTCTGATCCTGTTAGGCCTGTGTCCTTTCTGAAGGCAGGTGCCTCAGACAGGGACCATTTCTGAGACCATTTAGTGTCTCCTCTCCCTTTACCTTCTGCTTCCAACTCCCATGGATGAGTTTGTTTTCTATGAGTATAACAAAATACCAGAGGCTGGGTAACTTTATAGAGAAAAAGGGTTTGTCTTAGCTCACAGTTCTGGTTGAAGGTCAAGGGACTATGTCTGATGATGGCCTTCTTGCTAGCAGAATCCTGACATCCTAGACTAGAGACAAGGAACACATGTGTGGTCCTTCTGGTCTCTCTTCTTATAAAGCCACCAGAATTCAATCATCGTGGCCCTACCCTGATGACCTTATCTAATCCTAATCAATTCCCAAGTACCCCACCTCTAAACACCATAGATTAAATTTCTGCCTTCTATCTCTCACCGTGGGAATTAAATATCAACACACAAACCCTCGGACGGCGCTCCACCCATATCCAAACCACAGTATCCATTAGACTGACTGCTGTTCCGTGACCCACTCTCTGCTGCTCCGTGGAGGCCGGGCACGGAGGTCACAGGAGGACACGCTAGCCAGAGGGTCATGAGAACATGTGCAGGGGCTGCAGCTGCTGTTAGGTGCTTGGAGCTACAGGAGCATTGCTGGGATAAAGGGGCCGGTGTCGAGAGCAGTCCCTAGATTATCGAGTGAGGCTGTGGAGAGCCCTTTCCTTCCCTCTGCTCGGAGGGCAAGTATCTGATCCCTGTCCACTCACATTTCTTATTCGTTGTAAAAATTATAAAACACACACACACACACACACACACACACACACACACACAAAGAAGGCTTTCTTTCCTTACCTAGACAGGTGTTGGGGTCGGGGTGGGGGTCCCTGTTGGTGGTAGCAGTATCTCATCATCTTCTGGAGGTCCTGGGGTCTGAGGGCATCGGATGGCCAGGAGAGCCTAGGCACTCACCCCTGGGGTTGTAGGGATGGGGTCATCCTTGACACCTGGAAGGAATTGGGGTGAAGCCCTGTGGGAGGTGAGGAGAGGCGGTGACTGGTCCTTCAGCCTTGCTGTGGCTGGAGGGGAGGAGTTTGGAGCCTGAGCCGACAGGCGAATTGAGGGCTCTAATATCCGCGCCCCGAGGACCGTGGTTCGTCTGTTTTGTTCCACGCCTTATCCCTGGCACCCCAAACAGAGCTTCACATAGCGTAGAGGCTCAGTAAACCTTTATGGAATAAGTAAGTGACCATCAATTGGGCCCCATCATGTGCCCAGAAAGGAGGACACAAGAAATGCTTTACCCACAGTCTCTAGCCTGCAGGTGCCTCGCCATCAAACACCCAGGGCCTTTACACAGCTCAGCAAGGTCCCGAGTTCCCGGCCTCCGCCCTGCGCCCTCCCAGCACCCGCTCGCAGTGATGCAGGCCCGCCAGCCTGTTCCTCCCCACAGTGAGGCTGCCAGCACCTCCCCCCAACCAGTTCTCCCAGTGGGCCCGTGGGGCGGGGCTCCGGCTTGTCGGCTCCTGTTTGCCAAGGGAAGTCACAGCCTGTCCTCTGCCTTGTTTATAATTGGTTTGGGGACAGCACCTGCTCAGCCCCCTGTAGTCCCTGAGGGGTGTGGAGTGGCCAGGAGGTGACACACTATACTGTCCACCCCCACCCCCACCCCCACCCCGTCTCTCATCTCCTTCGGCCCCCGCAGGTGCGCTCAGCTGTCCTGCCAGGAGGGGCTGGCGGGCTTGGCTCTGGCACCTAGTGGAGCGGTGGAGTTAGGAGCTCTAGCAGCCATCCCTATGATGTTAAGAGGAGGAGATCGAGGCCCAGGGGCCCAGCCACACACAGCCTTCAGCACCATCCGGGTCAATAGGCGCGTACTGAGCACTTCATGGGTACCCAGCACTGTGCTGGCCAAGCAGGGCGGGTGGGAACAGGAACGCAGCTCATGCTAGCCGGGGAGTCTCCGTAACTGCAGAGGACAGAGAACGGCAGGGTGACAGAAGGTAGAATAGGATAATGTCCAGCACCTGGTCCTTTGCTTGAAGAGCCTCTCCCTCAGGCCTCCTGACAGAGTGCGCTGGAGTGCGCTTTAGGCCCTAGGCCTGGCCCCTGTCTGGACCCCAGAAAGGTCAGCTCTGCAGCTCCCTGGGCCCGCTCACCTGAGCTCACCTGAGCTTACCTCCGCAGCCCAGGAGTCCTAGAGGCCACCGAACGGAAGGCCTCGAGCTAGGGGGGCTGTGCATCTGCTCCCCTCACTCCAGCACCTCGGCTCCCCTTTTCCTTTGCCCCCCCCCCCACCATCTGACCCTCCATCTAGTTCCACGGCCTCTGGAACATGGGCGCTCATAGTGTTTCTCCTCGAGCTCCCTGTCCTTCCTCCTCTTTCTTTCTTTTTCTGCCTCCCTCCTTTTGGTGTGTTCAGAGTGACCAAGGTGCCTTCCCCGGAGTGAGCCTCCCAGTTCTGCTGTTGGGGCCCGGAGGGATGGCCCAGGGCAGGGCGAGGCAGGGGTGTGGGTGCTCAGCTTGGTGTAGCCCCCTGCCCTTGACCAGGAAGGGGTGTGGGGTGGCTGGGGCATCCTGGCAGGGTGGGAGATGAAAGAGGCCACGGTGCCAGCTGGTGTGGGCTGAGGCCCAGCCAGTAGCTTGGGCCACCTCCGGGAAGAGACTGCCATGGACAGCCCTGACCGTCATTACCACATACTGCACACCTGTGACGGACTAGGTTCTTGTGTAGGTTTTTGGTTCTAATTATAGTGTTTTTTAAAGCCAGGTATGGGAAGAAAATATTAGAACTTCTACTTATTTGTATTTCATCAGTTTCTCCTTTTTATTATGAAATATAGCATAGTTGCCAAAGGAACATAAATAGGTGTGTATACAAGCGAACCCCCAGGGGACCACCACCCAATGAAGAAATGGAACGTAGCTTGAACTCCAGAATCAACTTGTGTCGCCCCACCAGAGATAACCACTGTCCTGTCATTTCTGATAATCATCTGTGGTGCTTCTGTTACCATGTAACCAGAGGTGACCACTCTCCTGACCTGCATGACAACCAGCTCCTTGGCTCTCTTTATCATCTAACCACCTGGCTTCTTTGCCTGACTTTGATGGTTTTTGTTGTTTGTTTTGGTACTGGGGATTGAACCCAGGGGCATTCTACCTCTGAGCTACACCCCCAGCCCTTTTTATTTTGAAACAGGATCTTGCTAGGTTGCTGAGAGTCTTGCTAAGTTGCTAAGGCTGTCCTCGAACCTGTAATTCTCCTGGCTCTGCCTCCCAAGTACGGAGATTACAAGCATGTGCCACTACACCTGACTTTATATTTTATTTTGAAACGGGGTCTCGTGAAGTTGCTGAGAGTCTCACTAAGTTGCTGAGGTAGGTCTCGAACCTGCAGTCCTCCTGTCTCAGCCTCCCAAGTGCTGTGATTTCAGGCATGCGCCATCACGCCCAGCCTGACTTTGAATTTAACATACACTAATGACACTGGATAGGTTCAAGTCAATGTCCTGCTCCCCCCCCAAGTGTATTTGTGAGAGTCACCTGTGTGTAGCTGCAGTGTGTTCAGAGCCATTGCTGCACAGTATCCATTCTGCTGCTCAGAGACATGGGTAGCTTTCCTCTTTTGGCTACTAGGAGCAATAGTGTAAGAATACCCATGCCAAGCAAGGTGGAGCATGCCTATAATCCCAGTACTTGGGAGGCCGAGACAGGAGGATCGCAGGTTCGAGGACAGCCTCAGCAACTTAACAAGACCCTCAGCTATTTAACAACCCTGTTTCAAAATAAAAAATGAAAAGGAGCCGGGCGTGGTGGCGCACGCTTGTAATCCCAGTACTTTGGGAGGCGGAGACCGGAGGATCCGGGTTCGCGGCCAGCCTCAGCTTACACACGCACGTGTGTGCGCACTCTCTCTCTCTCGCTCTCCCTGTCTCTCTCTCTCTCTCTCTTTCTCTCTCCCTGTCTCTCTCTCTCTCTCTCTTAGTGAGGCCCTCCGCAACTTCGTGAGACCCGGTCTCAAAATAAAGTATAAAAAATAGGGCCGGGGGCGTAGCGCGGAGGTAGAACGCCCCTGCGT
>PVJS01046243.1:0-15901 GCA_004027185.1 Glis glis | reverse complement strand
CCCCCCCGCCTCCCCCCTCACATGTAGCACTGAGAATGATGTTGGTATAATCTCATATATACACATTGTTTATGACAGTAATTCCATAGATTCACTACTTTCTTCCCCTTCCCCTTCCCTTGTACCCTTTCCCTTGCACCACTGAGGGTTCTCCGTTGTCATTGGAGTCCCTTTTGTGTCCCCACTACTCCCTAAGTTGCGCATATTAATGAAAACATATGTTCCTTCTTTTTTTGCACACACCTCCTTTTTCTGCCAGTAACATATAGTTGGCAATTTCCTTTATTGCATTGCGGGTGTAATTAATAAATCTTTGCTGATTATAGTAGATGTAATTTATCCAATCTACATTTTTATTGATTGCAACCCACCAGAAAAGAGACTCAAAACTGGCAGCTATTTGGTTTCTTGCCTTGAACTTGTCTGGAACTTCTCTGGGTACCCCTATGGCATCTATGTACACATGGGGATCAAAGGACCCTCTTGGTTCATGTAAGATCTCACGCCGGGCCCTGTGAAGACCTTTTTTTCCCCTTTCATGTTCATAAGTGATGGTGAACGGGACAACTAGCTGAAGCAGTGCACACGTTCCTCCCCAGGAACTTGTCAAAGCTGGGAATAAATTAGAGCCGCAATCCCACCAAATGTCCGCCCAGGCATGAGATAACCCAGTTTTTTCAGTGTAAGTTCTAACCTCCCCACAGGTCAGGTTTCCAAGGAAGATACCCCCACTGGTGTCTCTCTAGTGAGACATGCTATAAAGCTGGCTGACCTGGAGGGGGGCTCAATAGCCTGGGGGGGGGGGGTTCTATAGGACTCATGGGAGAATATTTGGCCATCTTAGTGCTGGTATCTATCTTGGGGAATAAGAGAGCCAGAGTCTTACAGGTCTCACTGGAAGGGTTTTTGCTTTCCTTAAAAATATCTAAAAGGCATTTTAAACCAGCCTCAGCCGAACTCCACCCCAAAGGGAAAGGAACAATTTGCGCTTGTGGCTGGACAGTGGCACATGCATAACAATTTGTCTTGCTGGCAGTCTTTACAGAATATTTAACCCATTCTAGCCACACGTTTGTGTCTCCAAACCCAGTTTCTATTTGTAGAGTCTGTCTTAGATCTTTTATCTCTATTATAGTTACTTTGGCTGGTTCACTTTTGGCTTCTCTTAAAGTTACAGAAGAAGGGTCTCTGTCATTGGGGCTGTAGAGCTTAATAAACTGTAATCTGAAATGGCCTATGAGGTGCCGGGCGTGGTGGCACACGCTTGTAATCCCAGTACTTGGGAGGCTGAGACCGGAGGATCCGGGTTGGCGGCCAGCCTCAGCTACTTAGTGAGGCCCTTCGCAACTTCGTGAGACCGGGTTTCAAAATAAAGTATAAAAAATAGGGCCGGGGGTGTAGCTCGGAGGTAAAATGCCCCTGGGTTCAATCCCCGGTACCACAAAAAACAAAAATGAAATGGCATATGAGATTCCTTCCAGGAATACCTGCCCCTAGCCCATAGACCCTGGTGGCTATTGCTGGTTCCTGGTCTATTGTATAGGAGTCTTTAATAAGTAACACCACATGATTACACTGATTAATTTTACAAGCTTGAGGAAGTTTTGTCTGGATAATGTGGATCTTATTTTGTAGAGGCCTCCATGATGATGGGGTCACCTGTTCGGTATCGGTTGTCTTTCCTTGGAGATTGGTGGTCCACCAGACATCTCTCCAATAAAAACAGGGCCTAATCTCAGTATATCCTTGAACTTGATTCTGGACAGATGTATTTGTCATCCTGGGAGAGCTGTCACTGGTTTTCCAGGCTGCCACAAGATATCATCTGATAGGCATCAAATCTGACAATTTTGTTCACATTAATGGTGAAGATTTCAGAGACTGCCTGTAAAAACCCTATTAGTCCTCCCCAAAGGACGATAATTGCCAATTGTTTTTTTCATTTTAACAATGTAAAGTCAAATTGGGCAGATACCTAAGTATTAAAATTAAGACCACAGTAAATTCCACTAATAAAGTCAGACTTAAAGTACTTATGACATAAAACTTAGAGTCAAATTTTTGTGGCATATGTGACACTCCTCAATCTTTTGTTGTGCCTTGGCTTGTCAGCTTCTGGGAGTGACTGGAGCAGGGCAAGTCATCTTTTTCAGGAGCAACATGTTTGGCTTTCCAGGTTTTTGCATGAGCAGTCTAGTGGGTCATCTCTGGAGCTAACTGCTCCAGGGCTGCTGGCTTCAGGTGGCTATGATGAATCCAGGCAGCAATATCCTTGACTTTTACTGCAGTTGGGGTTGCAAGAATAACAGTGAGAAGCCCTCTCCATTTTTCCTTGAGGGGAGCCTGATTGTAATCTTTAACCCAAACTAGGTTTTTCAGGCTTATACAGATGTACTGGGATAGTTAAACTGACAGATGCTTTGTCTAATACCCATTTATGCATTTTTAACGTTGGGGAAGCACAAATATAACATTACAATTACATGGGAGTTAACTTTCACTTTTGAAGTGAAATTTAGAATCCAGGACTTAATAAGGTAACCATAGAAAACATAGACAGTAGAAAACACAGGAAATTATCTTAATTGAACCTCACTGTAAACCTTTTAAGTAATTTTTAAATTTAACCATCTTTATCACATATGCAGTATTCTTTTCATAAGCTTCATCTTCCACAGACATTCTGCGATGTGCTCAAACCTTCTGCAACTCTTTTTTAACCTTCTGATTTTACCCTAGTCTTTCCCTTTCCATTTGGGACAATCTTAGGATAAACTTTACTTCATCATACAAAATCCTTTTTTATCCCTAAAATATTCTCTTCCTTTTATCCTTCCTTACCAAAACTCATACTCAGGTACTACTTTACATTTCTCTCTCATTACTACATACTGGTTCCTTTCTGCTTTAATTCTTTTCTTAACATTATATTTTGAAACAATTTAATAAACTTTTTAACAAAATAAGAAACAAATTAAAATCATCTACCCAGGGTTTTTTGTTGTTTTTTTTTTTCTTTTTTGCGGTACTGGGGATTGAACCCAGGGGCTTTCTACCTCTGAGCTACACCCCCAGCCCTATTTTTTTAGTTCTTTATTTTGAAACAGGGTCTCACTAAGTTGCAGAGGGCCTCACTAAGTAGCTGAGGCTGGCCTTGAACCTGGATCCTCCGATCTCAGCCCCCCAAGTACTGGGATTACAAGCGTGCGCCACCATGCCCAGCTTTTCTACCCACATTTTACAGTGGCCTGGACTTTAAAGACAATTTTTCTTTTCAGGTGTTTACATTTTAGCTAGGACTGACTGAAATAACAAACTTCCAAACAACCTTGAACAGCAAAATTATCTTAGTACAGACAGCAAAAGAGGGAAAAAGAGAACATCAACTCTGTAACTTGGAATATAGTAGCTTAGTAGCTTTTCCTTTTTTTTCTTTTTGGGGCTTTCCTGGAGGTACAAAATGGTCCTGCAGACAAAAGGGGAATAGTTTTAAACAGCACTAAAGGTAAAGTATGAACCCAAGTTAGCTTGGTTTCCTGACATATTTTTTCAACCCAGTTTTGTTAGCCCTATTTATTTTGCCTGAACTCTGTGGTCTATATGTGGAGTTCAGCTCCCAGATGATGCCCAGGGAAACTGCCATATCCTGGGTGACTTCTGTGACAAAGGCTGGTCCCTGTTTTGCTTTTAAGTCTGGCCTCCCTGAGTGGATTTGTGCCAGCACTTCCCCACAGTCATGGATAGGTGGCTCATAGCTGTATGATTAAAGGTATGTACTAGGAAAGTTCTCATACAGTAAGCTTTAGATTTTTGTTAGTCTGGTGTTGGTTGCTGGACCAGAACTCCAACTGCTGTTTTATATTTTTTTCCTGAGACAAACAAAATTTCCATGGCATTGTAAGAAAAGACACATCTTCGAAAGTAGCTGGGCAAGGCGATTTTACTTTTTGCAAAAAGGGATCCTGCCACCAGTACAGTCAGATATGCAAGAACAAAATGGTGGAAACCTGTTAGGTCTTTTATTCCTAACCTCCTTGGTTAGGTTTATTCCTAGGTATTTTATTGGTTTTGAAGTTATTGAATTGACTTGTTTTCTGGATTTCTTTTTCAGTGGATTCATGGTTGGCAAATAGAAAAGCTACTGATTTTTTAGGTTGATTCTGTATCCTGCTACTTTGCTGAATTTGTTTATCAGCTCTAGTAGTCTTTTGGTTGAGTTTTTTGGGTCTTCAAAATATAGGATCATGTCATCTGCAAATAAAGATAATTTTAATTCTTCTTTTCCTATTTGAATTCCTTTGATATCCTTCTCTTGTCTTATTGCTCTGGCAAGAGTCTCTAGTACTATATTGAAAAGGAGTGGTGATAGTGGGCATCCTTGTCTTGCTCCTGATTTTAAAAGGAATTCCCACAGTTTTTCCCCATTCATTATGATGTTGGCTTTGGGTTTATTGTATATTGCCTTAATGAAGTTGAGGTACATACCTTCTATTCTGATTTTCTGCAGTGTTTTTAACATGAATGGGTGTTGGATTTTGTCAAATGCCTTTTTAGCTTCTATTGAGATGATCATGTGATTTTTGTCCTTAGTTCTATTTATGTGGTGAATAACATGTATTGATTTGTGTATGTTGAACCAGCCTTGCTTTCCTGGGATGAAACCAACTTGGTCATGGCATACATTTAGGCTTTCTTTGTCTTCTTGGTTCAATTTAGATAGCTTGTATGTGTCTAGAAATCTGTCAATTTCTTTCATGTTTTCCAGTTTATTGGAGTATAAATTTTCAAAATAGGTTCTGATGATTCTCTGGATTTCTCTATTGCCTGTGGTGCACTGTCTGTGGTGATGTCTCCTTTTTAATTTCTGATTTTATAATTTGGGTTGATTCTCTCTTTTGGTAAGGTTGGTAAGGAGTTTGTCAATCTCATTAATCTTTTCAAAGAACCAGCTTTTTGTTTTGTTGATCCTTTGTATTTTTTGTTGTTGTTCTCTATTTTATTGATTTCTGCTCTGATTTTAATGATCTCCTGCCTTCTACTGGCTTTGGGATTGGACTGTTCCTGTTTTTCTAGGTCCTTGAGAGGTATCATTAGGTTGTTTATTTGTTGACTTTCTGTTTTTCTTATGTGGGCACTCAGTGCTAGTAATTTCCCTCTGTTTTGGAGAAGGTTCCATGAGCAGCTGAGAAGAATGTATATTCAGTTGTTGCTGGTTGAAATATTCTGTATATGTCTATTAAGTCCATTTGGTTTATACCAAAATATGAATAAAGAGTAAAGAGTCTTATGAGTAAAGAGTCTTCTTTCAGCCATCTTACTTTCTTTTACAGCACCATCCCTCTCTGGGCCCCAGCTACATACACACACACACACACACACACACACACACACACATATATATATATATATATATATATATGCACCTTTCTGGCCAAACTGAAAATCTATAAAGTCTCTCTGCTTTGCTTTCCACTCTCAAAGTTCATTGTATAATTTACTGAACACAGACATTAATATCTATAATGCAGTTTGAATACTTTTTGAGATTTCCTCTGCCTGTTTAACCAGACCATCTTTATAAACCAAGATATCAAACAAGCATAATTAACACTTTAAGCCATTATTTTCATATAGGTCTTAACAATGGACACTACACCTTAAACATCAAATGGAGGCAGACGATACAATTCTAATTGGCTAGCATGGCAAAAATAATTTTCAATGACATCTTTTCCTTTACCAAATTTAGATAAATTTATTTGTGAAAGATTTAAAAGTCATATGAACTAAAAGGTATTTGGATCCATTTTATTGTTTTTAATTTATTGGTGCTCATTTATTTATAACTGATAAAATAAATTTATCTATAATTGATAAATACTCAATCCCTATCAGGCCTAAACTAAAGACAGCTGGTCGTAGTATGGGTTTCTGGGTCCAGATAAAACAACAATCTTTAATCATCCTTTGTTTCTTTTTTCCCTAAGTCTGTGGGTTATCTCCCCAATATTGTAACATTAGGGCTAAGGGACTTTCAGAAGAAATTTTATCTTTATTCTTGTTAATTTAGGTACCTTTCTTTTCTATTCCCGGTAGAGGCTCAACCTCCTTTTGCCTAGAGGTGTCTTACACTCTAACCATCCTGGTTCCCTGGTTGTGTGTTTCAGTCAGAGTCTCAACCCCCTTTTTGCCTGGGGGTTTCTCTAACTCCAACCCAAATCGCTTCCCCCTCTGGCTGGGCCACTCACAGGAAAACCAGAACCTTGGGAGTTTGCTCTCACTAGACACCTCTCATGTCACCTACACACAACCTCCGAGAAATCCTAAACACCAAGGAAATACTTGGTCACCTCCCATGTCATTTTTTGCCTTAGTCTGTGCACAGTCACCAGGGCACCTTTTCCAGTGTTGCTGATTGACTTTCGACTCAGGGTCCATTGTTGGCCAGGGAATGGCGGTACTTCCTCTGTCCAGGGCCACCAGCAACTTGGCAGCAGGATGTGTCTCCCTGGAGAGAGGTCCCTGCAACCCTCTGGTGACAATTTGTGCCCCTATGGGTCACTAAATTGTTAGAAATAAATTTCCATGGCATCGTAAGAAAAGGCACATGTTTCAAAGTGGCTCAGCAAGGCGATTTTACTTTTGCAAAAAGGAATCCTACCATCAGTAAAGTCAGGTGTGCAAGAAAAAAATGGTGGAAACCTGTTGGGTCTTTTATTCCTAATGGAATAAAATAATAATGAACTATACTCCTATTGGTGGGAGCTAGCTTCACAATCTTCACACAATTGGCTATAGTGCATGCTAGGGAAAGGTTGGCACTTGCAATTTCCAAGAAATGCTGACTTTACAAAAGAATTGAGTTCATACAAGGTTACAAAATGGCGGTTTTACAGAATTGATCTGAAGTCAAGTTATTCCTTTGATAGAAAAGATCTAATTATATTCTTACATAGGTAGACCAGATAGTCTTCCTTTGGTGCAAATCACTTAAAGCAAATAAATATTTGCTTTCAGCTGCTACCAGGTGCAAGGTTTGGTGCTTAAACTGTATTGAAATTTAAGAGATGTATTTTCATTACTATTGGATATTTAATGGAAGGTATGTCCTAATACTTTAAATTAATTCACTTTGGTCATAGCTCCTTAACCCTCTATCGGATTTGTCAAGTGGTTATTATTAAATACTTTTATGATTCAGTATATTTAAGCTGTACTTGACTTTGGGATATTCAACTTTTTCACAACTACCATTTTACATATAAACTGGTAAGGCAGGAGCCTGGCTATGTCCTTGAAGATGACTCTTGGCCAAAAGCCTAGGGACAAGATAGAAGAATAAAGCTTTCTTTGCAGGTCCCACTCTGAGGCGAACAAAGCAGGGTGTTTCCCAGCAGCTAAGGCCACAAGGTAAGTCCAGCAAGACAGTAGCTAAGTCCAGCAAGACGGTGCCACCCAGTTCCAACCATGTGGAGCCCAAGATGGTGCCACCCAGTCCCAACCACATGAAACCCAAGATGGCGCCACCCAGTCCCAGCCACGTGGAGGCTGATACAGGAAATCTAGCTCAGGAAGCAGATATGAAACCTGACCCAAACCTCCATATTGGTACCCCTGCCTGTTATTGATCCAATCAAAACCTGTCTCTCTGGGGCTATTTAATCTGTATGATGACACCATCTGGGGCTCAGATCCAGAGTTTTGCTCACTGAGCCTTCACTAGTGAATAAAAAAACCTGCTTTATCCTCCTCCAGCCTCTGTCTTTTCTTCTCCGTAGACCAAGCCTCCTGTAACACTGGAGATTGAACCCAAGAGCATTCTACCTCTGAGCTATATCCCCAGCACTTTATTTTTTTATAAACAGGGTCAAGGTCTTGCTAAGTTACTGAGGGTCTTGCTAAGTTGCTCAGGTTGTCCTCAAATCTGTGATCCTCCTGTCTCAGCCTCCCAAGTACTGGAATAACAGGTATGTGCCACCACGCTGATTCAACTTTCTAGTATATATATATGTATATATATATATGTGTGTGTGTGTGTGTGTGTGTATATATATATATATATATATATGTATATGTAGAGGATTACCTACAAAGAATCCTGCCTACAAATACATATATATATGTATTTATGTATATATATATATACATATGTATATATATATATATATGTATGTATATATATGTATATGTAGAGGATTACCTACAAAGAATCCTGCCTACAAATCTTTTGTAGAGCAAAGAAAACATTTTAACAAATGAAAATTGCTTGGGATGGTAGTGGTATTGGGATGGAACCCAGGGCCTTGCACACACTAGGAAAGTGCTCCACCTCTGAGCTACACCCCTAGCCCTGAATCCTTAATGGTAGAATAAATAACCAGTTTTATTCCTTGTCCTTCCTGAAACCCCATTGAAGTCAAATAAATGTGTTTTTACAAAAGGAAGAATGCCCATAAGAGCAAAGCAAATGGGAGGGGCAGTTGCCCGCAGATGAGCATTTTCAAGAGATTTCTGAAGGAGGGCTGACAAATGAAACAGCAGAGAAAGGAGGGCAGAGAGCAGGCACTGTTAGGACCAGGGTTCTTCCCGTCTTTTGTAAAATTCTTAATAAATTGAAGAGACTTTGCAGAGTGCCTTTCTTTGATGGCAATAAGGTAAGGAGGGTGGGTAGTGGTTTCTTCCAGAATAAGAGAAGGTGAAGAAATCAAAGGTTAGATGTTGCAGGATGGGAGAACAAAGAGTCTTGGCCCTGCTGCTAGATGACCTTGAGGAGGGAGCAAGGCCAGAAAGGGAGAGGGGTTACTTGGTGCACCCCCTAGTTGGGCTGGACCCTCGGCACCAAGGTCCCCACACTGGGCAAAAGGTCCTGGAATGGAAGCAGAAGCCACTGAACTTCACAGAGCCATGTTTCCAGCCAGGGCAGAGGTGCCATGAGGCATGTCTACAATCCGATTTTATTGTATTGAACAAAAATCAAGAGATAGACATTTGCTTTATCACAAGAGTCTTTTTTTATTTTTATTTTTATTTTTATTTATTTATTTATTTTTTTTTTTTTGCAGTACCGGGGATTGAACACAGGGGCGTTCTACCTCTGCGCTACGCCCCCGGCCCTATTTTTATACTTTATTTTGAGACCGGGTCTCACAAAGTTGCGGAGGGCCTCACTAAGGGGAGAAAGAGAGAGAGAGAGAGAGAGAGAGAGAGAGAGAGATAGGGAGAGAGAGAGCGAGAGAGCTGAGGCTGGCTGCGAACCCGGATCCTCCGGTCTCCGCCTTCCAAAGTACTGGGATTACAAGCGTGCGCCACCACGCCCGGCAAGAGTCTTTTTTTAATACTCTATAAAACAGAGAAACTTCTCTATAGTAACAAACTATAGAAATGATCCCTAAAAGTATAGTCATAAGAGTCATGTTATGATTTCATGACTTCAACATTAAGAGGAAGAATTGAAGGCTGAGACAGGAGGATCCCAGGTTCCAGGCCAGGCTCAGCAATTTAGCAGGCTCTCAGCAACTTGAGACCCTGTTTCCAAATAAAATAAAAAGGGCTGGTGGTGTAGCTCAGAGGTAGAATGCCCCTGTGTTCAATTCCCAGCTCCACGAGTGGGTAGGGGTCAGGGGAGGAAGTGTAGTTGTATAGTACCTTGAATAATAGTAGTTTTGATTATCCTGGTAAACCCAAAGGAGAGAGGTATTTGATCAAAAGGATCTTCTCCCCTCTCCCACTGGGACTGAAACCAGGGTATTCTACCTCCAAGTTATACCCCCAGCCCTTTTTATTTTCTATTTGGAAAGAGGGTCAGGGTCTCACTAAATTGCTGAGACTGGCAGAGAACCTGTGATCCTCCTGTCTCAGCCTCCCAAGTACTGGGATTACAGGTATGTGCCACCACACCTTTCAATTCGTATTTCATAGATTGTATAGCATGTATATTTGATTATTAACCAGAACAGCAGGAGCTGCAAAACCTAACTCTAGCTTTCTTTTTTCTTTTTATTTTTTTTTTTTGGTACTGGAGATTGAACCCAGGGGTATTCTACCTCCAAACTATACCCCCAGCCCTTTTTATTTTTTACTTCAAAACAGGGTCTTGCCAAGTTGCTGAAGGTCTCACTAAATTGCTGAGTCTGGCTTTGAACCTGCAAATCTCCTGTCTTAGCCTCTCAAGTACTGGGATTACAGGCATGTGCCACTGCAACCAACTAGGGTCTCACTAAGTTGCCCAGGTGGGTCTCTAACTTTCAATCCTCCAACCTCAGCTCCTGAGTAACTGGAATTACAGGCATACCACAGTACCTGGCTGAGCATATATGTGTGTGTATGTGTGTGTGTATATACACACACATATATATATATACATATATATGTTGTCTATATATACTTTGAACATCTATAGTCTTTTTTAAGGGTGACAGTTTTTTAAAAAATAGTAGAAGTAGCTTAGGTAAATTTTGTGGGTGTTGAGTGTTGAATCATCCTCAATTTTCATATGTATGTTATATGAAGGGTAAAACACAAGGATAATGTTGTAAAGATTGAGCCTAATTTCCCCTTGTACTCAGGGATCTCCACTATACCCTAGAGTTGCTGTACCTAGAGCCATTCTTACTATTGGACAAGGCCTTTTCCTTTTAGTGGACCCAACAAATAGAATAATAATTCTGCTGAATATTTTCCCTGGTCTCACCTCTAGTAGTGACCAGGAAAAGTATTTGTCCCAAAGAGGATACAAACAAAAACAAAAGTTCTGCAACCAGGGCCTAAACAACTCCATATGGGAGTTGTTTATACCTGAAATTCTCCCAAATATGTCACATGTATGTGATTTTACAATTCATATCAAACTCCTCTCTTTCTCTAGTCTCTGGAAGGAAACGTACTCCATCAATGGAGAGGGCTAGTTATAAGAAGGAAAGAATATGGAAAACTTGTTTTAAAAGCAACCATAAAGCCAGGCATGGTGGCTCACACCTGTAATCCCAGTACTTGGGAGACTGAGACAGGAGGATTACAGGTTCAAGGACAGCCTCAACAAGTATTGAGACTCTCATCAACCTAGCAAGACCCTATTTCAAAATATAAATAAAAGTAGAGCTGGGGGTGTAGCCCTGGGTTCAATCCCCAGTAGCACAAAGAAAGGAAGGAAAAAAAAAGCAACCATAGAATGTGGCATCAAAGATATTTGATGGACTCTTTTGTGTTCCAAATTATTGTTCTAAGGAGACGGAAAGCCAATGAATGCAAAGGTCTGGGCAGAAATTAACAATTCTCATGGTTGGTCTTGATATTTGATGTCAGATAACTTTCAATGAACTAAGTCTCAAATTTATTTCTGAGAGCAAATATAAAACCTGCTCTCTGTAGACTTTAACAGATGGAAATGAAATATGCTGAATTATGCTAACTCTGACATCTAGTTATTTGAAAACTCATGGAATTAGCTCAAGGAATTGCAATACCTGGCCTCTGCCATTTACACACTTAATGTTTTCTGGTTTGACTATCTTTGAGTGATCCTAAAGCTTTATTACATGTAGAATCTTGTCGTTTTGTGAGAGTAACCCAGGTTACTATAGTTATGCAAGAAGTATGCCTAGCCTGTTGCCTCACAGCCTCACCTCAGTGTAGTCTTGCTGTTCTCCATCAGCTAGACATGCAGGAAGTCCCAAGAGGTTTTAAAAATCCTCTTTTGTTTTGTGAAAAGAGCCCCATGAGAAAGGACACCACCTAGTCCTAATGCTGTTGAGGAAAAGGTGGGATGTATACCATGCATGCATGAGCCCCTTACCAGGCCTGGGGTCTGTTGCACTTCCAGCCTCCAGAAGGGTGAGAAGCACATTGCTGTTGTTACAATCTCCCAGCCTAAGGTATTTGTTGTGGCAGCCCGAAAGCCCTAAAGGACACTGCCAAATCCCAAATGGGACCACTAGGGACAATGAGGGCACTAGCTGCAGATTTAAGCGGTGGCTACCACCTAACCAGACAGATCCAGGGACAACATCCCAGAAATCAGATGTCTCTGAAGATGACACCAGGTCCTGCCCACACAGATCCAAGCCCTGTCCCCTGCTACATAACAGAGCCCCTCATAGGAGCAGTAGGGAGGGGAAAAAGAAATCTGGAACTCAGTACATACTCAAAAGAGAGAAAATATCCAAGAAAAACAAGACACCATTAATTAGTAAATGTAAATACTAATATTCCCCAATCAGGAAGATCTTGTGAGGAAGGTGAGATGGTTATAGGAAATTAAGTTACAGGGGTTTGTTTTTGTTTTTTACTTATCAAGTAGTTTTAGCTGTAAATGCTTATGTTTATTGGCAACTTGTCCATCTCAGATCAAATCTTGCTTGTCTTATTCTAGTCTTGTTTATCCCTTATCTACTTTTTGTTTAATTCAAGCTGTCAAATTCTGAAAGAGAAATATTATCCCCTTCTCATCTGAAAGTAGTTTTATCATGTTCTTGTGCTTCTAAGCATTGTTGCCATAAATGTTTTACTGCAGTGTTGATAACAAAAAAATGTTATATTTTCTTCACTGGGTTCTTATTTATCCTTATAAAATATTCTTTTCTGTCACACTTAATGTTTGTTCTTCAAAATCTGTTTTATCCTATGGTAACCTAGGCGTCCCTGCTTACTTGTGCATTAATTCCGTAGGGTCACCACCAGAAATTGGGTGGCTCATAATCACAGAAATATATTGTTTCACATTCTGGAGGCTAGAAGTCCAAACTCAAGTGTCAGCAAGGGGCTGCTCCACACTCCTTCCTGGTCTCTTCTACCTTCGGCATTCTCTGCCAATCCTTGGTGCCTTAGGTGATAGATATATCACTCTGGTCCCATATCTATCTTCACCCCATGTGTCTTCACGTCATCTTCCTCCATGCATATCTGTCTTTGTGTCTCAATTTTACCTTTTTATAAGGACACCGGTCTTATTAGATTAGGGCCCACCCTAATGGTCTCACTTTATTGTTTTTTTTTCTTTTTCCTGGCACTGGGGATTGAACAGGGCACTCTGCCACTGAGCTACATCCCCAACCCCTTTTTATTTTTTATTTTGAGACAGGGTCTCACTGATTTGCCTAAGCTGGCCTTGAACTTGTGATCCTCTGGCCTTGGCTTCCCAAGTACTGGGATTACAGGTTTGTACCACTGCACCGACCCTACTGATCTCACTTTAACTTGATTGCCTTTGTAAAGACCCTATTTACAAATAAGGTCACAATCTGAGATACTGAGGGATAGGACTTCAACATAGCTTTTTGGGACATAACTCAGTCCATAATATTTATATGATATATTTGACCCCTTATTTTCAAACTTTATCTTTTTGTTACTGATACATTTCTTTTAGATTTAAAATATTTGAAAGCCTTAAATTTGATAGGGAATTCAACTCACATGCATTTATTTCCATGTTTTTATTTTACTTTACATCTACTAACATGGGTATTTCTCTTTTTTCCTTTCCATAATTTTGCTGGGTTGATCAATTCATGGCTACATTTACCACCACTAAAATGAAACTATTCAAACACTTTAAATTTTTCATTTATTCCATTTTCTCTCCCCCCTTCTATTCCCTCATTCTTCATCCTCGTCCAATTCTGTGTTTTTTCCCTTAAGGTAGCATAATATTTTTGTTTCATCTTCAGCTTTTTTTTACATCTTCCCTTATAAAAATGGCTCTTTTGTTTTAAGAACCATTTTTTTAAATTCCTACATGGCAGTTTGCAATCACAGTAGTATCATCTATTTAGATTTAACCATGAATTATGTTTAATTTATGGTTTACCACTGTTCTTTCATATTTTTTGTCTTACAGTTGTTTAAGATCTTTGTTCTGAATTTAATTTTTATTTGGTTAAAGTACTTTCCAACTAATCTCTTCAGAAAGAGCATATGTGTATATAACTTCTGCATCACTGTATATCTGAAAAAACATCTGACTTTTGCTTTTACATACAATAACAACTTGGCTCAGAATAAGAATCTTGATTTGTGGTCTTTTCTTTCAAATGTCCATAAATGTTGTTTCACTATCTAGAGTCAAGTATTGCAGATGAGAAAGCTAAACGTAGCCTTTTCATTTGGTAACCACATCTCTAACTGGAAGCTTATAAGACTTCCTTTGTATCCACAGGGTTTAGAAATTTCACTAGGTATTAAGTTTTTGAGTTATTTATATATTCTAGATATTAGTCCTCTATCAGAGGAGTAGCTGGCAATAATATTCTCCCATTCTGTAGACTCTCTTTTCATGCTTTTGATTGTTTCCTTTGCTGCACAGAAGCGTTTTAAGTTGATGCTTTAATTTAACATGATAGACAAGCATTCTACCCCTGAGTCACACCTCCAGCTCTATTTCTTCTTTCATAATTGTATCTTCTCTATCTGTTCTTTTTTTCTATATGGAATTTACATGCTTTTCCTTTTAGGACTTTTGGACTCACCTCTCACGGTCCTTTTGCTCCTCCAATCCCCTGTTTTTTGTTTTTGAGGGACAGTTTTCCTTAGGGGTATGTGATAGTGGTAGTGTCTCCATCTGTTCAGATCACTGATTTTCCTTTTAACATTCTCCATTTTCTTTTTCACTTCTCTTGAATTTTTCAGTAACTTTTTCTTTTGACATAATTTTTAAAATGCAGAAAAGTTGCAAGAATAGCACAAGATATTACTTTACCCAGTTTCATCAATTATTTGCATTTTACCACATTTTTGTGAAATTTTAAAATGCGGAATCATGTTTTTATTTTTGTTTATTCATAGGTAGTTTTATTTATAATATCTGTTGCTATCTTGAATAGGAATGAATTTTTTTCTTTCCATTTCCTAATTTGTCATGCTTCACCATATGTGAAAGTTGGTAGGGAAATAGTTACCTAGTAATCTGACTTCTTTATTTCACCCTAATGTATGATATTTGCTATTAGTTTTTGAAAAATGTTCCTTCTCAAGTCCAGCAAATTTTAGGTAGTCCTACCTTAAAGGTCTTGATCAATAGTAGGGGTTAAGTTTTATCATATCTTTTTTTCTGTATGCATTAGAATGAGGACATAGTTTTTGGTTTGGGTTTTTTTTTTTCACCTAATGTGTGGGGGGAGTTCTGGGGATTGAATCCAGGGGCATTCTACCTCCAAGCTATACCTCCATCCCTTTTTTAAAATTTTTTTAGTTGAAACAGGGTCTCACTAGGTTACTGAGAGTCTCACTAACTTGCTGAGGCTTGTCTCAAACCAGCAATCCTCCTGTCTCAGCCTCTCAAGTATTGGGATTATAGGTGTGTGCCACCACACCCAGCTTAATATAATCTATTAATGTAGTGAGCTACATTAATAAATTTCCTAATTTTTATCTATGCTAAAATAATGCTAATTGCTCTAAGCACATTCATCTTTTAATATACTATTACATTTAACTTGCTGTAATAGGATTTTTATATCTATATCTTATGTGATATTGAGTCAAGACCTTTATATCCCACACTCTCCTAGTTTTAGTATCACAGTTATGTAAACCTTTAAAACTATGTCCTTAACATATTGTACATTAAAAAATAAGAGAATAAGAGGATAAAATTGTGAGGGGTTAGTGAAGCTTTTGAGGACTAAATCTAGAAAGTTAAATGAAAAGTACACATTTAAATAAAAAGGCACACATTCAGCCAGGCGCGGTAGCACATGTTTGTAATCCCAGTATTTGGGAGGCTGAGACAGAAGGATCTCAGGTTCAAGGACAGCCTCAACAAGTAGTGAGACTCTCATCAACCTAGCGAGACCCTGTTTCCAAATAAAAATAAAATAGGACTATGGGTGTAGCTTGGAGGTTGAATGCCCCTGTATTCAATCCCTGGTAACACACACACACACACACACACACACACACACACACA
>PVJS01046242.1:0-15894 GCA_004027185.1 Glis glis | reverse complement strand
AGGCGGAGACCGTAGGATCCGGGTTCGCGGCCTGCCTCAGCTCTCTCTCTCTCTCTCTCTCTCTCTCTCTCTCTCTCTCTCCCTGTCTCTCCCTGTCTCTGTCTCTCTCTCTCTCTCTCTCTACTTAGTGAGGCCCTCCGCAACTTCGTGAGACCCGGTTTCAAAATAAAGTATAAAAAAAAATAGGGCCGGGGGTGTAGCGTGGAGGTAGAACGCCCCTGCATTCAATCCCGGTACCGCAAAAAAAAAAAAAAAGTAAACACATCCAGTGTCCTAGAATTCCAAGGAAAGGAAAGGAAAGAAGACCTGTTGAGCATTGTGTTATATGCTGAGCATGTTAAATAGTCAGCTACTCCACTAAATTAAATTAGAAATTCAACTCTTAATCCTTATAACAGCCCTGCCAATGAAGTTTTGCCCCATTTTACAGATGGGGAAACTAAGCTCTGAGAGGTGGCCTCTTGCCCCAGATCAGGCTGCTAGGGAAGGCAGGATTCAGCCAGGTCTGACTCCTGCCACACTGCCCCAGCCAGGAGTTGGAGAAGAGGGGCTTGGATTGGTTATGTGCAGAGCCAGGCGCTATGAAAGGATCCTGGGGATGTGAGCAGATTCAGGGAACTGATGAGGATCCTGCTGGCCTTCGGGAGTGAAACTGCTGCAGGGTTGAATGGGAGACGTGGACACAAGGAAATTCACGTGGTGGGTTCACAGTTTCACTTGCCAAGTGTGGCATTTTACTGCCTGCAACGTGGAAGATTAACTGTTCGTCATCAGGACACGATAGGCTCTTACCCCCCCCCCGGAGCACAGTGATTTGGCCATGTGTGTTTAGTAAGAGTCCCTGTGATAGCCCCACGTCTGATCTTCTTGACCTTTGCAGTTACATGGGCTGCTTATTGTTGGTGAAATTGCAGGTTTGTGTGAATTGCAACTAACTGGTAGAAGCCTTTAAAAATAATTAACACCCATATGAGGTTTTTGTAATCTCCAAGCATAAAAAGAAGAATGGGCAAACGTTTGGCTTTAAAGGTCGGTGAGTGTCCGTGGGACAGTGAGAAGTCTGTTTCCTCTCCCTGGGAAAACATTCCAGCCACTGACTTGATTTCTGTTTGAGCTGCTCGCTTGCCATCCTACTCCCCCTCTAAGTATGTGACAGGTCTGAACATAATTCTTTTCTGTAGTCCACTGACTCTTGTAAATAATGCTGTGATTATAAGGTTTCCTGAATACAATTTCCAAAATGTTTGTAATAACCACATTGCACCTACCTGCTGTGCTTGGGCAACCAGCTCTGTTGCTCAATTTACTTAATATTGGTCATAGTGAAACATGTTTTCATCACTTGAAATCCAAATTTTATTTGCCAGGTTACTAATGGCCATTTATTTCTGTAACATAAATTAGGTTGTTGTGCAAGTTGGGCTTGCAAATGCGTTGACTCTTAAAGGCAGCTAGTTTGCCTTGAGATCAGGGTAAGGAGTCCCTTGAGTTGACTCATTAGATATTCATGAGAGCTTTTCTCTGTTTTTTTAAGATATTCTGATAGTGATCATAAGGATAAAGGTTTTTAAACTGGAATGGATTTTTGAGTCCATAGAGTCTCCCACTTTCCTATTCTCATCTCTTAATTTTCAGATTGGAGCAAGATCAAGGTCAATAGAGATGGCATGACCTCAAAGGGCACAGAGCCTATAGTGAAAGAGCCGGGAGCTTCCGGCCATTCTGCTGTTCTTCCTACCAAAGTGCTATTTTCTTCTAACTGGCAATCAGTTGACTGGAAGGCAAGGTGTTTTTCTACTCTAGATGTTGGTTGGGGGGGGGGGGCTGCCTTTTATGTAAAAGCTCTCAAAAATATTTCTCCTGAAGTCAAATCAACAGAACACAGTTTCTTCCTACAAGATTTATCAGTCACCTTGGCTTGAATTTTCTTCCACTTTTCTTAAAAAGACTGTGTTCCTTTTGCACTTCCGAGTAATGAATCTTATTTGTTTCTGACAGCAGTGTGCAAACATCTATTGCATCAAAATTCCCACAGAGTAAAATACGAATGATGGTCCACTGATGAGTTTCATGTGCAACGGCAGTGAGCATTTTATCAGAACCTTTGAAGCAATACAGAAATTAAAAACCAAGTTAGCAATTACATAGTTAACATTCTACAAGATGAAAGCCTGTGTCATAAAATCCTGAGCACTGTAAACTCTCCTTTTGAATCTGCCTGCAGGTTCTGCCTCCGTCCTTTCAAAATACAGTGCCTGTTGTGAGTAGTGAGACTTTAAGTGAAATTCTTTACAGGAGCAATCAATATAATATGTACTTTGAAAATGAAGGCTTATGGAAAGGGTTTTGATAAGGTCTGACTCAGCCCATCGAGTTGCTCCAGACACCTTAGCATCTGAATTCAGAACAAAGAATTCCCCCAAAACCTAATTATAGCTCTAGCCCTAGATTTCCAATTGACATGAAGGTTAAGGATGAGCAGACGAACTGTGGAGAACACAAAGTATGACTAACCCTGAGGAATCGTGTCAAAAATGTTCTGTTTGTAATTCTCACACACAGAGGAGACATTTTAGAAGGCTGCTACCCAAGGGTCACTGCTCAGCAGGTCTGCCTGTGTCCTGCCCACTCCCAGGTTGTCTCCCCCAGCCTCACAGTTCTCTCAGTGCACCTGATCCCCCTCAGCTCCCCCGTGACGCCTGGAGTGGCCTGCCCCTCAGGAGTCCATGCTGAATCTCACAGAACTGATGCCAACTGTCATAATGGCACTTTCTGTCCCAACACCGGGCAGCGAGTCCTTTAAATCAAGATCTCTGTCTCATTTATGTTGGTTACATAGGACCTACTAAGCATGATAGGCACTCAGTTCATGGTTCGGGGGTAGAAGAAAGGAAGAGGAGACAAGCAAGCCATCTCCCATGTGCCTTACATTTTAAAGGTGTGGAAAAATATCAAGTACTATTGAAATCTCCCCTTCAGATGATTTTATTGTGTGGCATATTGTAATGGACATACTGGGGTGTTGTGCATGTGATTGGGTGGCTGCTCCCAAGCCCTCTCCTGAGAATGTGAGAGTAGCAGCCACTTTCTGTTCTTATCTTACTCCTCGGGGTCACTGTCCCTCCTGCTGTCCTGTTTGTTTGTTTGTTTGTTTGTTTGTTTGTTTGTTTGTTTTAGGCAGGATCTTGCTAAGTTGCTCAGGCTGACCTCAAACTCCAGATCCTCCAGCCTCAGCCTCAGCCTCCCGGGGTCCCCTGTCTTGGCGCTCAGCCACTGTGCTGGGGCCTGGCTTCACTGTCTGCTCCAACCCTGTCCTCTGAGCCTGGGCGATAGTAGGTGATCAGCAGACATTCACCAAACAAAAATCGCATGAATCATATCTTGGCTCCTAAATGAGGAAGAGAAAATACATTGTTCTTTTTTTTTTTTTGCAGTACTGGGGATTGGACCCAGGGGCATTCTACCTCCAAGCTACACCCCCAGCCCTATTTTTTATTCTTTATTTTGAAACAGGGTCACACTAAGTTGCAGAGGGCCTCACTAAGTAGCTGAGGCTGTCCACGAACCTGGATCCTCCTGTCTCAGCCTCCCAAGTACAGGGATTACAAGCATGCACCATCACACCCGGCTATACATTGTCTCTAGATTTTGCTTCTGATCCCAGGAAACATAAGTCTTCAACATCTCTTAATACAATGTGAAGCTTGACCATGTTTAGGGCCACAAGTTTCAGTTATACCACCACTACGGGGATACTGCTGGACTGTCAGGAAATGAGGCTGGGATCTGAAAACGAGTGCTTTTCTCTTTTGACTAGCAATGCTCACGTTTAATTGCCATCTCTGTATTATTAATTCTGAAAACTAAAATAACTATTACTGCTGAAAAATAAGAGAAATCCTATTTTTAGTATTCTTTTCTCATCTATAAATCTGTTGTAAATGGAAGTGCATTTGTCCGTGTTTCATTCTTTTTATTTGTACTTGTTTTGCCATTTTGATCTCCTTGGAAGTTTAATCATATTTTTGGAATGAAGTAGTCATGGGCTTTTTTATCATTAGCTTTTTTTACTATGTAATTTAGAATAAGAACAGGATGATAAAATTAGATACAAGAGGCCTCTGTGTGTCATCAAGTAACCTAGTCTACTTTGGGTAACAAAAATAAATTCTCTTGAAATAATTGCTCGCTCATTTTGAACCGACTTTGTTCTGATGAATGGCCTTCAGTCTGTACAGACTGTGAGAAACTCCTCTCTCCCTCACCAGGTTCTTCCTGACAATTGCAATTTTCCTTTTCTTAATTTCATCTCATTGCTCCTAATTATGACCCTGTAATTAGTGCACTGATTACATTCCCAGCATAATTTCTCTGTCTCCTTGATGTTAACCTTTCATTTATTTTTAGCGCACCTCTTCCTTGCCTCTGAAGTCTCCGCTTACCTGTCCTCACTGGGCTGGTGGCTGAGGGTCTCAGCGTGAGAAAGGGGCTGACCCCGTGGCCTCCACCAGGTGCCTCTCCATGTTTGTTCTTTTGTCTTAAGAGGTAAGGAAGAGAAGTGTAGTCTGAGGAATTGGAGAGCCATAATGGAGCCTTCTCTTTCTGCCCCGTTGAGGGGTGTGCGTTCCGTGCTTGGTGTCGCCCTGCTGACAGCAGGATCCAGGTTCGATGCACACTGTACCCAACGTCTTCGTGATGTGCTCGGAAAGACAGTCGTTTGGGATCTTTTTCTTTTCCCATGGAAGTCACAAAGCAAGTTCTTAGAGCTGTTTTCCTTGCTTCGTTGGTTTTCCCCGCTTACCAGAGGGTTCTGTCACTTGCACCGCTGTCTGAGGCTGAGGACCGCAGGCAGGCGGGTGCTGTGGAGCTAGACCCCCAAAAGCTCTGGATATGAAAAGCGAGGCCGACTAGTCACCTGTTCTGTCTGTTCAGAAACCATTCCCGAAGTTCTTCTGACGTTTTTGCAGCTGTCTTTATCCACTTATTAGGTTTTTCCTCTGATGAGGGAAAACATTTTATTTCATCTTCACAGAATCCTAACGAGGTAGAGAAGAGAGTGATGGCCTGCAGAAACCTTGACCCCTGTTCCTCAGTGTATGGTAGAGCTGAGTGGTGCCTAGGCCTGGGCTCAACCCTCCTGAAGTCCACGCCTGCAGGAAACGTGGGTCCCTTTGCTCCCCAGAAGAAGCCACCAAGGTCCTCTTAAGGTTGGAGTCCAGTTGCAGGGCACACTGGCACATGCGCATAATCCCAGGTACTCAGAAGGCTGAGACAGGAGGATCACAAGTTCAAGGCCAGTGTGACAAATAAGCAAGACCCTGTCTCAAGATAAAAAAAAAAAAGGTCGGGCGTGGTGGCACACGCTTGTAATCCCAGTACTTGGGAGGCTGAGACAGGAAGACCCGGGTTCACAGCCAGCCTCAGCTACTTAGTGAGGCCCTCCGCAACTTAATGAGACCCTGTTTCAAAACAAAGAATAAAAACTAGGGCTGGGGGTGTAGCTTGGAGGTACAATGCCCATGGGTTCAATCCCGAGTACCACAAAAAAAAATTAAAATTAAAAAAATAAAAATAAAAAGGCTGGGCCAGGCGTGGTGGCACACACCTGTAATCCCAATACTTGGGAGGCTGAAACAGGAGGATCACAGTTTCAGGACAGCCTCAACAAGTAGTGAGACTCTCATCAACCTAGTGAGACCTGTTTCAAAATAAAAATAAAAATAGGGCTGGGAGTATAGCTCGGAGGTAGAATGCTCCTGGGTTCAGTTTCCAGTACCAAAAATTGAATGAATGAATGAATGAATGAATGAATGAATGAGAAAGGGCTGGGGGTATAGCTCTGTAGTAGAGTGCCCCTGGGTTCAGTCCCCAATTCTGCCAAAAAGAAGAAAAAAAGGAGGAAAAGATTGGCGTCCACATGCTGACACTGAGCCCCTTCCACGTGCCACACACAGGGACTCTCAACATGGAAAAAGAGCTGTCCCTGCCCTTGGACGCTTACAGATTAGTGAGGAAGCAGCGGCACATCCTGTGCCCCAGCAGGGAGGGAGGCAGGAACCCTGGGGACGTTTTCCCAGAGGAAGGCCCGGCCTTGGGAGAAGGCTCTCCCGGCTGCTCTCAGTTCTCTGCGTTTCCTTGTGACCAGCCCCGGCTCATCGACATCACAGCCCCCGTCAGCTCTGCTTCCAGCTCCCTGTCCTTGCCACCGAAACTGTCACCTGCCTGGAACGGTGAGCCCTCAGTGAGCAAGGACATCTGTCCCTCTTGACGTGTGGGTGTGGGTAAGGAAGCGAGTAAATGTCCCATGCCAGGCATATTGCAGAGCTCTGTGAATGTCATGTAGGAGGAAGTTCTAAAAGTGTGATTTCTTCATGTTTACAAAACGAACAAATGACTCAGATCTATTGTACACATCCACAGGGCTGTGTCCCGAGCTGATCCTGCCCTTGAAGTCATGTGTCTTCCTTTGCATGTGGGGAAGGTTTTAAAGTGGAGGGAGAGGAAGGAAGGCTGAGAGACAAGGGCTTTGTTCTAGAGCATTTCATCTGTGGGGCCTTTCCTTGGACTCTGCAGCATTAAAGATTTCCCACATCTTTTTTGGGGTGGATACTAGGGATTGAACCCAGGGGTGTTCTACCTCTGAGCTATACCCGCAGCCCCATCTTATTTTTTACTTTGAAACAGGGTCTTGCTAGGTTGCTGAGGCTGTCCTCAAACCTGCAATCCTCCTGTCTCAGCCTCCCAAGTACTGAGATTACAGGCACACACCACCACACCTGGCTTTCCCACATCTTTTTTTTTTTTTTTTTTTTTTTTTTTTTTAGTATTGGAGATTGAACCCAGGGGCATTCTACCTCTGAGCTACACCCTCAGCCCTATTTTTTATTCTTTATTTTGAAACAGGGTCTCACTAAGTTGCAGAGGGCTCACTAAGTAGCTGAGGCTGGCTGCGAATCTGTGATCCTCTTGTCTCAGCCTCCTAAGTACTAGGATTAAAAGCGTGTGCCACCACGCCCGGCTTCCCCACCTTTTATTCCTTTCTTTCCTTCCTTTCTTTCTCGCTGTCTCCCTTCCTCCCTTTTTCCTTCCCTCTTTCTCTTAGTGTCATTTAGTTCTTCTCTCCAGTCAGCAGGATTTTTTCTATTTTTTTGTATGTTTTCTCTTAGACTAACTTCAGACACAACCGTGAAAACTGAAAACAGATGTCAGTGCAGACCGGAGCGTCCACGGGTTCATTAGTTTGGGAAGCTCTGCCTGATTGGCTCTGAGCTCCCAGCCAGGCCGTGGAGTTGAGCTACATTTTGGGTGACTTTGCTGACATTGTGTTGACAGGATTGTTAAGCCTCAATAGATTTGGACCCTCAAGCTTTGACCTTTTTTAATTTCTTCCATATTGAATATACTTTGGGAATTGTCCTCCTGGCTTTCTTTCTTTTTTTTTTTCTTTTAAACATTTGTACATTATGCCAGCATAAAGAAAATATTTAAACAGATCAAAACTCAGTCCTGCCGGGGTGTGGTGATGTATTAATCCCAGTACATGGGAGGCTGAGAAGGGAATCACAGGTTGAGGACAGTTTGGGCAAGTAGTGAGACTCATCAACCTAGCAAGACCCTGTTTCAAAATAAAAATAAAATATAGGGCTGGGGGTGTAACTCGGAGGTAGAATGCCTCTGAGTTCAATTCCCAGTACCACAAAAAAACAAAACCTCAATCCTGAATTTTTTTTTCTTTTTTGCGGTACCGGGGATTGAACACAGGGGAGTTGTACCTCCGCACTACGCCCCTGGCCCTGTTTTTTATACTTTATTTTGAAACCGGGTCTCACGAAGTTGCAGAGGGCCTCACTAAGAGGAGAGAGAGAGAGAGACAGACAGACAGCGAGAGAGCTGAGGCTGGCCGCGAACCCAGACCCTCCGGTCTCTGCCTCCCAAAGTACTGGGATTACAAGCGTGCGCCACCACGCCCGGCGCTCAATCCTGATATTTTTTATCAAATATATGTAAAAAGAAAAAATAAGCATGTTTAGTTAATAGTAAGAATCCATAGCATTTTGTAATTACTATGCTGAGTAAATCCTATGGAGTGCCATGTATGGTGGCACATGCCTGTAATCCCATTACGTGGGAGGCTGAGACAGGAGGATCGCAGGTTCAAGGGCAGCCTCAGCAATGTAATAAGACACTCAGCTCAGACTGTTTCAAAACAAAAAATAAAATCGGGCTGGGGGTGTAGCTTGGAGGTAGAATGCCCCTGGGTTCAATTAAAATAAGAAAAAGCCAGACGTGGTGGCTCATGCTTGTTATACCAGTAATTGGGAGGCTGAGACAGGAGGATCACGGGTTCAAAGTCAGCCTCAGCAAGTTAGTGAGGCTCTCAGCAACCTAGTGAGACCCTGTTTCCAAATAAGAAATAAAATCAGGCTGAGGGTATAGCTTGGAGGTAGAATGACCCTGGGGTACTGGGTTCAATCCTCAGTACCAAAAAAATAAAAAGTCCTATGGAGTGACATACTTGATTAAACCCAGGTCTGGGAGGAGATATGCACCAGTCACGACAGTCTCATGACAGCAACAGTGCCGGCAAGTATGACCAGCTCTGCCGCCATCCACCTGCGCTTGGTGACATGGGACTTCCTCCCTCGCTGCACTGTTTCCCAAAGTCAGTGCCTTCCGTGGCTCCTTACCTTTTATCCCTTGAGGATTAAAATTTAGTATTTACTTTGAGAAGCTTTACTGAACAGATGAGGATATTAGAGCTGCTGTATTGTGTTATTCGTCTCCCATTCGATACAGGTATTTCGTTAGTGTTTTGTCTAGAGCTCCAAAATGAGAAGAGACAGAAAATATTAATGAAATCAAATTGCACTGTATTACCTTGTAAGGAATCAGAAAAGTCTGAAATATTATGACTGTTGTTGGGATAATATATCTAGAAAATACCAGGCATTGAAATGGTGTCATAATCCCTGTCTTACTCAAAACTTGAAACGTTGCAGTTTTGAAGTTGAGCAAGTATAAATCTTAAAGTTCCTTTTTTTAATGATCTTTGGACTTTATTTCATCATTTGTTTCAGTTTGACAAATGGAATAAAAATATCCATCCCCATTAGCATCAATCCTGCTGATCTCGTATTTGGTCTCATAAAGAGCACTAGATTCAAAACCCTCAAGCTAAATAACTAGTCTCCAAAAGTCTCAGAAATTGTCCTTTTTTGGCAGTACTGAGAGTGGAACCCAGGATCCCTCTACCACGGAGCTGCATCCCCAGCCCTTTTAAACATGATCTCACTAAGTTTCAGAAGCTGGCCTCAAACTTGCAGTCCTCCTGTCTCAGCTTCCCAAGTACTGAGATTACACCATGCCTGGTAGAAATTGTCCTTGACTCCTCTACGCCACTTCACATATACAGTAGTGTTGTCACCTGGGCATGATAGACTGCAACATTTTGTCATATTATCTTTCAATCTTTTTCCTATATACCATTTTTAAGGTTAATTAACCATACTATATATAGATTTTCATTTCATCTTTTTCATTTCACATTATAACATAATTATTTTCCATGTTAAAGATTGTTTTTACTCAGATTTTTGCGAGTGGCGATGCTATGATTCACTTAAATTCTCAATCTGTCAGCTATCTAGCTTTCTCCAATGTTTCCTATGAAATCTGCTGCCAGTGAATATCACTGTAATTATACTGTGCCCTACGTTGGTAAACCCGACAAAGCTAAAGCAGTTTACACGTTTTTGAAAACTAATTCTGGTACGCTCCTATGGACATATTCAAAGCAAGGAAACGAAATCATAAATTATCTATTTATTTATTTATTTATTTATTTTGTGGTACCGGGGATTGAACGCAGGGGCGTTCTACCTCTGCGCTACGCCCCCGGCCCTATTTTTTATGCTTTATTTTGAAACCGGGTCTCACTAAGTTGTGGAGGGCCTCACTAAGGAGAGAGAGAGAGAGAGAGAAAGATAGGGGAGAGAGAGCGAGAGCTGAGGCTGGCCGCGAACCCGGATCCTCCGGTCTCCGCCTCCCAAAGTACTGGGATTACAAGCGTGCGCCACCACGCCCGGCTCATAAATTATCTAAAGACATAACGTGGAGTTGTTGATTTCTTGGAATAAGACCTCTATCGCCTTGCTTTTTGGTAATTTATTTTTGTCCACAAGAAGAATAGGGAATGTGCAGTGGTGTGGCCTCGACAGTGGCCTATCCCTCCTTGTCTGGATAATTAGTAATTAGATTAAGGACCAGACTGTTGTCTTCTAAAATTTTAGTCTTCAAAATTGTCTTCTTGCTAGACATGGTGGCACATGCCTGTAATCCCAGTACTTAAGAGGCTGAGACAGGAGGATTGCAGGTTCGAGGCCAGCCTCAGAAACTTAGTGAGATTCTGTTTCAAAATAAAACAGGGTGTGGGGTATAGCTCCGAGGGAAAAGGGAGAATGCCCCTGGGTGGTTCAGCCTCCCATACCAAAAAAAAGTCTTCTTCACTGTTCACTTTTTTTTCTTTTTTCTTTTTTTTTTTTTTGGTGGCATTGGGGATGGAACCCAGGGGCATTCTACTTCAGAGTTACACCCTCAGCCCTGTTTTATTTTTTATTTTGAAACAGGGTCTCACTAACTTGCTGAGGCTGGCCTCGAACCTGCAATCCTCGTGTCTCAGCCTCCCAATTACTGGGATTACAGGCGTGTGCCACCACACCCAGCTTGTTCACATCTTCTTATTGTTTAAATTCAGCACTGTTAGCTGGGCATGGTGATTCATGCCTGCAATCCCAGTACTTGGGAGGCTCAGACAGGAGGATCCCAGGTTCAAGACCAGCCTCAGCAAGTAGTGAGACGCTCAGCAACCTCGTGAGACCCTGTTTCAAAACAAAAAATAAAAATTGGGCTGGGGGGCGTAGCTCGGGGGTAGAATGCCTCTGGGTTCAATCCCCAGTACCATCAAAAAAATAAAAAAAATTACAGAAGTGTTCACACCCCCTCTGTCCCAGCAGCCAGTCCTTCACCACACAATGACTGAGTCCTGTACGTGCCTGCTCACCGAGGACATGAGGAAGAAGAGGCAGAGTTCCCTCCCTTAAGGAATCCACAGTCTGGTGGGGAAGGAAGGGAAGTAAAGGAGCGATTCCAGCAGGCACGAAAGCTCCTCCGGAGGCCGAAGGCGGAGGCGCCTCTGCTTTGGAACTTCACAGAGGGAATACTTGTCCTGAGCCTCTAGGGTGGTCAGGAGCCGCTGGGGGAAGGATGGCAGAGGCAGAAGAGCATGGCAGCTTGGGAAACTGGAATAGTTTGGGATGGTGCCGGGCATGGCACTGAGGTGGGTCGCTGTAGGAGGAGGGCATTCTCTGGGCCACACAATGAAGAGTCATGTTGTCGTGGCAGAGGTTTTAGAAGGATGACTAGCTGGAATAGAAAGACTAGGTTGGGCCAGCTGTGGTGGCACAAGCCTGTAATCCCTGTACTTGAGAGGCTGAGACAGGAGGATCACAGGTTCAAGGACAGCCTCAGCAAGTCGTGAGACTCTCATCAACCTAGCAAGACCCTGTTTCAAAATAAGAAATAAAATTGGGCTGGGGGTGTAGCTCGAAGGTAAAATGCCTCTGGGTTCAATCCCCAGTACCACACACACAAAAAAAAGAATAGTTTGGGGAGAGACTGAAAGATAAGTAAGGAATGTTTTGCAATAATCTAAATAGGAAATGCTGGGGGCTCAAGTTAGGGCAGCAGCAGTGTAATGAAGTGTAATAAAAACAGAGCCCAGATAGTTTAAAGATAGGAAGCAGGTTGTGTATATGATCATAGGTGCCTGATAGGTGGTATTTACAACCCTCTAAAATAAGAAAAGATAAGATGATGAGCCCAAAGGGGGTTCCTTATCTTCCAATCTTTGTTTGCTTCTGACTTTACTTTTAAATCCAAATAATTGAGAGTCGTCTATGACCATCTCCTTGATGGCCAATCAAACTTTTCCTGTTATGTGGTTTTTCTAGTTAACTGCCCAGAACAAGAAATGGAATATGTGCTTTAGGGTTCCTGCTTTTGCTTGGTGACATAGATATGGCCATTCTCTTGTAAGGAGATATTAGATGGTAAGTCCTGAGTTTTCAGTATTCATTGGCTTAAAATGGGTATTATATGACCAGATCTCAACTGAGTGATTTTTGTCCCACCAGTTGAATGCACTGAGTTTTGATTATTTTAAAACTCATATATCTTGACAGTATTTAATAGGTGGAGGCAAATTAATACATGAGGTCGGCTGAGGGCAAAGGCCATGTCTAAAAAGTCAGTAGCTGAATCCAGCACCTGATCATGTGCCAAGGGCACTTACTTCTTATTGAAATGTCAGCTCACTTGGAGGAAATAATCAGAAACTCTTCGGTTTACTTTCAAGATCTTCAGAGGAGTATGTTGAAAAGACCAGGGAAGGGAAAGCAGACAGCAAATTGAAGACGGGGATAGCGCTGTGTCAGCGAGCTGTGCCTGGGCTAATTTAGGCCTCCCTGTTGCCTGAGGTGTGGAAGGGCTCGTCCCACTTAGAATCCCAGGTCAGCCCAAATGACACTTTCTCTCTGGGTGATTTTGTAGCATGTTGCTTTTCTTTAACTGAGCAGGTACCCACTCTATGCTAGCTATGTGGGAATTCAAGTAATAATATTAGCGATCATAATAACAGTTTATTTTTTTGGTACTGGGGATTGAACCCGGGGCATTCTACCTCCGGGCTACACCCTCAGCCCTATTTTTAAATTCTTTATTTTGAAACAGGGTCTCACTAAGTTGCAAAGGCCCTAAGTAGCTGAGGCTGGCCGCAAACCTACGCTCCTCCTATCTCAGCCTCCCAAGTGCTGGGATTACAAGGTGCGCCACCACCACGCCCGGCCATTAATAACAATATTTAAATCACTCACTATTTGCCAAGCACCATTCTAAGAACTTTTCATACATTAACTCATTTAAGCATCACGCAGTGCTGTGAAGCGCATTGTTACCTCCATTTTACAGGTGAGAAGATCGAGGCCAGGAAAGGTGAAATGCCTTGCCCGAGAGCACCTCCCTAATAAAGTGATGGAGCCAGGCAAGTCCAAGCAGGTGTTTCCTTGCCCGTGTTCTTAAATACTCTGCTTCTCGTTGCTGGAACACCCGTCCCTCTTTATCACACCTCCGTGGGGGTTCACCTTGATTCCTTGCCTGGCCTCCAGAGAGATATCACTCCTTGCACAGGATGTTAGGTGTGTGTGTGTGTGTGTGTGTGTGTGTGTGTGCGCGCGCCTCTCTCCGACCCGGCTGAGTCTTAGTCTTCTCTGTATCTGCACCTGGCGTTTTGTGCAATGCTAGACACAGAGAGGTGTTCACTAAGTGAACACACCATGCTTGCCTTCAAGGAGCCTTCAGCGTATCTGAAAAGAAGTTTCATTCACATGAAGCAGTCGAATAAGGAGGAAGTTTAAGCTTAAAGAGCAGGATATAGACAGATTTCAAAGAAAGGAGATTGGTTGGGCTGGGTTGGGTTGGGTTGGATAGCGATAGCTTCTCCAAGATGCGGAGAGACTGTGCTAAAAGAAGAAAAGGAGAAGAAAGAGCGTTGGTCGGAATGCTGGCCTGAGGTGGTGGTGAATGAAATGCTCACATGTAAGGAGGCAGCAGAGTTGGATCAGAAAATTCAGATTGAAAGATCCTCCTTATTGACCTAGATAAGACATCAGCTCTATGGAAAGACCAACCCTATCTCTCCAGGAACCTTCTTTTTTTGTGGTATGGGGGATTGAATCCAGGGGCATTCTACCTCCGAACTATACCCCCAATCCTATTTTATTTTTCATTTTGAAGCAGAGTCTCACTAAGTTTCTGAGGCTGGCTGCAAATCTGTGATCCTCCTGACTCAGCCTCCCAAGTACTGGGATTACAAGCGTGTGCCACCACACCTGGCTTCCAGGAATCTTCTTTCCACAATATCTTGGATATGTGTAGCCCTCACGAGACCACTGTGCTTTGAATATATTTGTCCTATGGGACTAAGCTCCCTAGGGGCAGGGATTTTATTTTTTTTCTTTCCTGCTAGTAAATAATAATAATGGTAGCAGTTAACAGTTTATAATTACAGAATTCTAGAACATCAATTGTGCTAATAGATAAGTATATGTACATAGTAAATAACCTTCCTTGGGTATTTGTTACATTCTAGTCACTATTCTGATTGTTAGATTTACTCAACTCATGTTCATTTTTTTCTGTTATTGTTTTTAGTGGTGCTGGGGATGGCACCCAGGGCCTCACACATGCCAGCCAAGCACTCTCCCACAGAGCTCACCCCCAGCTCTGTACACTGAACAGTTTCGTTGAAATTGGTGTTTGTTGCCGGGCGTGGTGGCGCACGCTTGTAATACCAGTACTTTGGGAGGTGAAGACTAGAGGATCCGGGTTCACAGCCAGCCTCAGCTCGCTCTCTCTCTCTCTCTCTCTCTACCTAGTGAGGCCCTCCGCAACTTCGTGAGACCCGGTTTCAAAATAAAGTATAAAAAATAGGGCCGGGGGTGTAGCGCGGAGATAGAACGCCCCTGCGTTCAATCCCCGGTACCACAAAAAAAAAAAAAAAGAAAGAAAGAAATTGGTGTTTGTTGCATTTTGCCAGCCTGTGAGGGTTGGAACATCTAGGAAATCTTTCGTGGTGTGGGCCCTGTCTGAACATGATCTGCATCTTAATTCTGCAAGAGCTGCTCACACACAGAGCAGAGTCTTAGCTGGTGCCAGGGAGTATTGGGAGCTAGGATTCAGTTCCCTCCAGAAGGGAAATGGCAACTTGACCCAGCCAAGCAGCTGACATTCAGAAGAGGCCACCAGTCCTAGGAAGAAACTGAGGTACAGAGCTGGACACTCAAGAGGACCACAGAGTGGTACACTCACACACATGCACACGCGCTTCTTAGTACCACAGAGTGGCCCTCAGTAACCCCCTCTCCCTGTGTGTGTGTGTGTGTGTGTGTGTGTGTGTGTGTGTGTTGGTGTTCTGGGGATTGAACCCAGGGGCATTCTACCTCTGAGCTACGCCCAGCCCTATTTTATTTTTTATTTTGAAATAGGGTCTCAGCCAGGCGTGGTGGCACACACTTGTAATCCCAGTACTTGGGAGGCTGAGACAGGAAGATTGCAGGTTCGCTGCCAGCCTTAGCTACTTGGTGAGGCCCTCTGCAATTTAGTGAGACCCCATTTCAAAATAAAGAATAAAAAATAGGGCTGGGGGTGTAGTTTGGAGGTAGAATGCCTGAGTACAATCCCCAGTTCCACAAAAAAAATTTTTTTTTTTTTGCGGTACCGGGGATTGAACACAGGGGCGTTCTACCTCCACGCTACACCCCCAGCCCTATTTTTTATACTTTATTTTGAAACCGGGTCTCACGAAGTTGTGGAGGGCCTCACTAAGGAGAGAGAGAGAGAGAGAGAGAGACAGGGAGAGAGAGCAAGGGAGCTGAGGCTGGCCGCGAACCCGGATCCTCCAGTCTCCGCCTCCCAAAGTACTGGGATTACAAGCGTGCGCCACCACGCCCGGCTCCGCAAAAAAATTTTAAAAATTAAAAAAAAAAGAAACAGGGTCTCACTAAGTTACAGAGGGTCTCGCTACGTTGCTGGGGCTGGCTGTGAAGCTGCGATCCTCCCGTCTCAGCCTCCCAAGTACTGGGATTATGAGCGTGAGCCACCACGCCCAGCTGCACACACACTTCTTAATTCCAACCAAAGGGACCCACTTCACTGCCGCACTTCCTTCTCCACTTGGAATCTAAGAGTTGTCTGAGAGGCCAGGTGTGGTGGCGCACGCTTGTAATCCCAGTACTTTGGGAGGCGGAGACCGGAGGATCCGGGTTCGCGGCCAGCCTCAGC
>PVJS01046241.1:0-15902 GCA_004027185.1 Glis glis | reverse complement strand
TCTTGCTAGGTTAATAAGAGTCTCACTACTTGCTGAGGCTGTCCTTGAACCTGCAATCCTCCTGTCTCTCCCTCCCAAATCCTGGGATTACAGGCGTGTGCCACCACACCTGGCCTGGCCTTTTTATTTTTTGAAACAGTATCTCACTAAATTGCTGAGGCTGGCCTTGAACCTGTGATCCTCCTGTCTCAGCCTCCTAAGTACTGGAATTACATGTGGTCAGCAAACTTCAGCATGGCACATAGACCTCATTTTCCCCATCTGTAGCTCAAGGGCAAGTGGACTAGAACAGTTTCTGAAAGCATAAAATTGCTCCAACATCTTCCACTTCTAGGCAGTAAGAAGGCAAGTGTTAGACGTCTTTGATGTTTGGCCATGATCCCAATCCCCTCTCAGTGCTTTGTAAATGGAAACCTCCCCTCAATAACCACCTCCTTCTGATAAGTACCCCGGGTTTCGACAAGCCTGCCCTAAAAACAGCCAGGCCATTCTACTCCTCAGCTCCTGGACCTGTTTTCTTCCCTTCTCCACCTTGTTCCCAACACAAACAAAAAGTTTTTATTTCCCAGTCAAGGTGTCTGTGATTGATAATAGTTTATTGTGAGAAACAGATACAAGGAAGATAGCAAGCTATGTCTTACCCTATTGACTGATTTGCCTGTATGGTCTTGCCACTGATTTCTTGCCCCACCCCATCCTGCTGATGCAGGCCTCTCCCAGAAGAAACACAGACAACTCTGGAATGGAGACTTCAAAGGATATTTTATTTAAAAGTTTTGTAAACAGAATTCTGCTCACAGCTTCAGCAGCAGTGAGGGCTCGATTCAACCTCCCAGCTCTGCCTCGTGGTCTGGGGTACTTCTTCAGACAACCCAGTGGCATGATTTGAGGTTAGATCAGAGGAGGTCCCTTCTCTCCCTCCTGGAAGCCAGTTCCAAGAGAGATTCGTGGTGGTGGACACTACTGGAAAAGCCAGGAGGGAAGAGCATGCAGGTAGTAAAAAAGAAGAGAAAGAGGTTGGAAGGTAGGAATATTCAATAGCAGCTAGGATTGGAGGTAGACCCGTTGTGGGTACTCAAAAGTGTTTGGAAAAAAATTTTCAAAAAGAATTATAAATGAGTAAAGTTTTAAAAATATATGGAAAAAATCCGGAAGAGGAAGTCACTTGTCTGTTCTTGCCAACAATCCCAGTTTCCTCATTCCTGTCCATATAATGTGTGACGATAACATTTCATGTCTATTAGTGACTACATACTGTTATCATGGAAGAGATACTGTGGCTAATATTGACTAATATATTGTGATTACTTATGGCTAATACTATATCTAAAATATGAAAAAAATCACAGAGATTGGTGGGAAGGGGGAGGGGGTCGGGCGAGGATATAATGAGATGAGGAGGAAGTCATGTAGTTAGAGTGCTTCAGGTTCAGACATGGCTGACCTGCATCTGTTTGGAGTCTCTGAGAATCTTCAAAGGCCTCCTTATGGCTCTCGGGAGCATCTGTCCCAAGAGCAGTATGGAGAGCAATGCTACAATCTGGCTATACCTGGGCACTGAAGGTACCAATTGTCATCAACATCTATAACCAGTTGCTGTCAGATATTCACAGACAATTGCTATTGATACCCATAGCCAATGAACAGGCAACTGATGTCGATGTCCTGCAGCTACTATTACCCAAAAGTCCCCCATCTAGACTAGAGTCCAACTGGGGGGCAGGATTGAGGGAATGTGAGGGAAGAGCTGGTTGAGAGGGGGATATAGCACCAATCCAGGAAGAACGACCCTCTATCCTTCCTGGTCATTCTAGGGTTAAGGGAAGGGCCTAGGGTGGGACAGGAGCATACTGAGGCCTAACTAGCCCTTCCTGGGGGGGGGGCTTGATGAGGAGGAGTCATCTGACCTATAGGCCTTGGTCAGTTAATCCTGACTAGCAGGAATCACCATGACCTGGGGCCACTCCTGAAGTATTCTTTTCCCAATATAAACCAGAAATCTTTATCTGTAACCAGAAACTGGCAAGAGGAAGGAAGGGAAGGTGGGGTCCACCCTTCTTGACCAGTGGGCTCATTATAGGATCCCACTGGGCCTCAGTTTCTGGCGAGCCAGGGCTACAGCATAGTAGCGCTGGAAGCGGACCAAGAGTACAGGCACTAGCAACACACCAGTGCACATACCCACAGTGGCAGTGACAGCGGCAGTGAGCTGGCCCAGGGCAGAGAGCGGGTATACGTCTCCATAGCCAACGGTGGTGAGAGTTATGACAGTCCACCAGAGACATGTGAAGATATCTCCGAAGTGGAGCTCACCCTGACCTGGGGCAGACATGCCCAAGAGCTCCCCATAGAGGAAGAGCAAGCCAAAGAATAAGATTTCTGCCACCCAAATCAGGAGAAAGGCACACACCTCTTTCCAGGAGGAATGGAGGGTGTGAACCAGAACTCTCAGGGCCAGGGACTTTTCAAGAAAGCCCAGGAGACGAACCAGCTTGAGGACATAGAGAGACCGGATGGCCCCAAGGGTGAGGCTAAGGCGGGGCTGCCGTTCGGCCTTGTCACCCACCACCAATTCCACCAGCACCGGGAACAAACAGAAGATGTCGGCCAGGTTGAGGGGGCTGCACAGGAAGCGCACCTTATCGGGGCAGGAAATGGCCCGGGCAAAGAGCTCAGTTCCAAACCAAAGGGCACAGAGCAGTTCCAGGTAGAGCAGGTGGGGGGCGCGGCGGTAAACCAGCCCATGGTTCTGCTGCTGTGGCTGCTGCTGACTCCCCCCTGCCCCCACCCCGTGTCCCATAGGAGTAAAGTTGGCCGAGAAGTAATCCAGCTGAACCTCTGTCTCCTGGAAGAAGATGACCAGGGCGCACACGGCAAAGAGTGTAGATATCAGGGAAAGGCACTGGGGAGAAAGATGAGAGTCAGAAGCCTCATCTGCCAGCCCTCCCCACCTCCCTTGCCTTCTGTACTTCCACCCTTTTTTCCTCTCTTTCTGGGCAATCCCATCAAAATGCCCTGGCATGGTGCTATGCATCGTTCACGAGTTACCTTGGCTCCCAGGGAAGACTGGGGTTGATCGAGAAGCACCCAAAGCCACGGCTTCCAAGCATTCCGCAGTCCCTGGCCTTCCATGGGGTTCAGCAGGAGGCGTTCATCCATGTGGGCATTCTCACAGGCCTCCCAGGACAGGAAGTCCCGGGTACGGGTCTCCCTGCCACTTAGCTTGAGCCAGCAGCAAGGTGCCAGAGGCGCTTCCGCTAGGCCCCAATAAGCCAACTCCTCCTCTAGGACATCCCGACAAATGTCATTTGGGCAGTGCAGCTGCCGAGTACGGTAGTAGCCCAGGACATAGCTAAAGAGCTCAGGGTTACGGTCAAAGAAAAACTCTCGGACCGGTGGACCCTGAGCAGCTGGGGTGCCGGGCGGGGGTGGCTCTGTCAGCTTGTAGAGGCGGGTACCTGGAAAGGCCCGCACGGTGCTGATGTAGGTCTCGTGGCGCATGCCCCCCACGTTCAGGATCAGTTTATCATCCAAGCCCTCCATGGCAAACCGTGAGCCTGCTTCTCGGCTGGCTCGGATCCGCTGGCAAGAGGAGGGATGACAGGGGTTAGGACGGGGTCCTCCTGCCTTCCTCTCCCTTCCCGGGCCTGGCCAGGACAGGGAGGGGGCTGAGGGTCACAGAAGTGATGTGGCAGCCCAGGTGCCCAGGAGAGGCTACTCCGGACAGAGAGCTGGGGGTGCCTCTTTTCTCCTGGGTCTTCAGGAAATAGGACAGCGAGCTCTCAGGTGTGGTCACAGTGACCAGCCAGAGTCTCTCCTGGGCCCAGCAGTTCCAGGAGAAAAACCAACCTAGCCTGGAAACAGATGTCTTTCAGGGGCTCTTGGGAGACGCCTGGTGGCTCTGAGAGAACAACCATGCCACAGTGTACAGCAGGGGAAGTCACAGACAGGCAATTGCAGACTAAATGATCAAGATGGGGACAGGGATGCCTCTTAATCCTCTGTCGTCACTTTGTCACTTTGAAACTTGTGGACGTGGGTGGGGTGCGATGGGGGTAGGGTGGGGGAGGGAGTGAAAAAGTAGAGCTGCCAAGGGAGGCTAAGTGCAGGGGACGGGGATGAAGCCGGAGGTGGCAGGGGAAGCTGGAGTGCCTTAGAGATCCCTAGGCCTCCACAGGGAGTAGGAAGTTCCCAACTTGAGAAACTGGCTGGGGGGCCGGCAGACCTGACAGCGATGGTTTTTGACTCCAACTCCCCTGGCGCCCGATCCCGGGCACTCTTCAGCAGCAGCGCCAGCAGCATCAGCGGCAGCAGCCTCTGTAGGTCTCTCTACCGGGCGCCCTAAAATTGCTTTGGGCTTAATGAGCTCCTTGCCTGGGAACAGAGAGGGATAAGAACAGAGTGGAGGGGCAGAGGAGGCAGAAAGGGTGAGAGGAGCACAGAAGGGCAGACCAGGGGGAGTCAAAACACCCGCCCCAAGGTTTTGGTGTCCCCTACCCCGATGGGCAGCTTGCCTGGGCCTCCCACATTTGCCTCCCGAGGGCAAAAAAAGAGGGCACGTGCAGGCACCCCCAGCCCAGGAACCCCACTCCCACCCCGAGCCAGTCCCCGCTTACTCACTTGGTTGTTTCACATGGTCCACAAACACTGGCAGCGAAGGGACCAGCGGCTGGCTGGGCGGTGGGGCTGGAGGCTCTTGGGCGGGTGGTGTGGCTGGCGTTGCCGCCGCCTGCAGAGTTTCTGGCTGCTCCTGCATGGAGAGATTTCAGGCCCCAGGACCAGGGTGTGCTCATGGAAGAGCTAGCGGGAGCTCGGGTGTTCCAGGAGCCTCTTGTTCCTGCTGTGGCCAGAGGAGCAAGTGCGGAGAGGCAAAAGCCCTGGGACTATATGTGCCCCTGCCTGCTGGTTCAGGGAGGCCGTCCTGGCCCTAGGCCTGCAGGGAATCAGACTGGGCGACCCTGGCCAACTTCGCTGCTCCTCCTTCCTCCCGGCTCAGTTCCAGCCCAGAGCAGAGGGAGGGGAGGAGGCAGCTGTAGGAAAAACAGGAAGTTAGGTGGTCAGGCTCCAGCCAAGAGGCCACCTCACAAGAGCAGCTAATATTTGAAACAACTTTCTCCCCCCCCACCCCGCCCAGTTCCACTCTAACTCCTCACCCTCCCCCCAGCTCCACTGCAGGGGCCCTCCTATCAGAAGCCTGCAAAGAGGGAGAGGATGTTGGGGGAGGGGGAAGCAAGGACCTGGAGACAGCCTGGGAGGCCAGATGTGCTCCTGGCTGCATCCAGCTGTTCCTGCCCACTCATTTTTCTTCCCTTTTCTCCAGAGGCCCTGGTGCCAAGGACAGGGGTAGGGATGGGAAAAGGACAAGGTCAAGGGATAGAGAGAGAAGCCTGGTTTCGCAGGGGCCAGCACTGGCAGAGACCCCAGCCCCTGTAAGGGGAGACAAGTCTCACCCCCTCCTCCTGCTCTTCTCCTCACCCCTGCCTCTAAGACCCCCCTCTCTGGGGTTAGGCCAGTCTATTTTGCTCCAGATGAAAGTCTGCCAATGGAGCACCCGATGATTAGAAATTGTGAGATAATTCCCATTCTTGCCCCCACCCCTTGGCCCAGCCCCCACACCACTCCAGAAATTTCTATGAGGAATGAAGACTCCCACCACAATACAACACCCTCCCCAACTCTTCCTTTTCCGCTCATCCCTCAGAGCCAGGCCCCAGATGGACTGAGAGTTTCAAGACCTGCAGGCGGCCTCCTGGCACTTCCTCCCTCTTGGTCAGTGCCTTGCTTGCTGTGGGACTGGTGGAGGAGCCCCTGGTGGACTTCAGGTCTAGAAGGGGGGGAGGAGGGGAGTGGTGAGTGGTGACAGGCAGAAAGTGTACAAGGGACCTCTGAGATCTGCTGTGGCAAGCTTCAGCTCTGCAGGGGGGGGGGTGTTAGGGTTTTTGTTTTGTTTCTTGTGGTGCTGGGGGTTGAACCCAGGGGCATTCTACCTCTGAGCTACACCTCCAGCCCTATTTTATTTTATATTTTGAAAAGGGGGTTCGCTAAGTTGCTGAGGGCCTCACTATAAGTTGCTGAGGCTGGCCTCGAAACCTGTGATCCTCCTGTATCAGCCTCTCAAGTTTTGGGATTATAGGCATGTGCCACCATGCTCATTTAGAGTTAGGTTCTTAAATCAGCAAAGAAGGGTAGACAAGAACTTGGGCACTTGGTACTTTCAGAGTGGGGAGGGTAGAGGCAGAAGCTTCCTCTCAGCCTTGGCAAGCCCTTTTCTCCTTATACTTCCTGCCCCTCATTTGCTAAAGCTCATTTACATTTTTTTTTCTTTTGTGATACTGGGGATTGAATCCAGGGGCATTCTACCTCTGTGCTACACTCTCAGCCTTTTTTATTTTTTATTTTAAGACAGGGTCTAAGTGTATGAGGCTGGCCTCCAACTTGTGATCCTCCTGTCTCAGCCTCTCAAGTACTGGGATCACAGGCATGCACCACCATGTCCCGCTCATTTGCTTCTTTTTTTTTTTTTTTGCGGTACTGGGGATTGAACGCAGGGGCGTTCTACCTCCGCGCTACGCCCCCGGCCCTATTTTTTATACTTTATTTTGAAACCGGGTCTCACGAAGTTGCGGAGGGCCTCACTAAGTAGAGAGAGAGAGAGACAGGGAGAGAGAGAGAGAGAGAGAGAGAGAGAGAGAGCTGAGTCTGGCTGAGAACCCAGATCCTCCAGTCTCCGCCTCCCAAAGTACTGGGATTACAAGCGTGTGCCACCACGCCTGGCTTTCTCATTTGCTTCTTGATTCCCTAGACTTGTCTTTCTCCTTCAGGCCTGATACTTTTACAGTATCCCTCTGGCTTCAGGACACTATTCCACCCACTTCAGGTTTCTATCAACTACTTTTTTTCCCATAGCCATCTCTACTGTAATCTCTTTGGGGAACCTTCCTTGACTTATCCCCCCACCCCCAAGACAGGGTCCTGTCCTCTGCATTCTCACAACATGCTGTGGGTTTTCTTTCTTGGGCACTTTTTATACTAGAATATTATTATGCATGTGTCCATTGCCCCATTATATTTGTTTTCTAACTGCTTTTATTACAAATTGCCACACACAGCAGGTCATGGTAGCACACATCTGTAATCCCAGATGCTTTGGATATTGTTTGGATATTGAGGCAGGAGGATCTCAAATTCTAGGCCAGCCTAGGCAACTTAGTGAGACCCTGTCTCAATAAAAATAATAAAAAGGTCTGGATATGTAGGTTGGTGATAGAATACTTGGGTGACATGCAAGAGGCCTTGGGTTCAATCCCCAGAACCACACACACACAAAACTGCCATAACAATTAGTTGCTTAAGACAACATAAATTTATTCTTGCAGTAGGTTAGAAGTCTGACACAGGTCACACTGGGCTAAAATCAAGTTGTTGAACCTGGCATGGTGGACACATGCTTGTAATCCCAATATTTGGGAGGCTGAAACAGGAGGATCACAGGTCCAAGGATAGCATCAGCAACATAGTGAGACCCTGCTTCAAAACAAAAAATAAGTCAGGCATAGTGGTGCATACGTGTAATCCCAGTACTTGGGAGGCTGAGTCAGGAGGATCCCAGGTTCTAGGACAGCCTCAGCAAGTAGTGAGAGTCTCATCAACCTAGTGAGACCCTGTTTCAACATAAATAAAATTTAATAAAGGGCTGGGGGTGTAGCTCGGAGGTAGAATGTCCCTGGGTTCAATTCCCAGTACCACACACACACAATAATAATAATAATAATAATAAAAAGTGTTGGGGGAAGCTCAGAGGTAGAATAATGCCCCTGGATTCAAGTCCCAGAACACCTATCCACACCCGTACACACACATCAAGTTGTTGGCAGGGTTCCATTCTTTTCTGGAAGCTCTAGGGGAAAACCTTTTTCTTTGCCTTTTCCAACTTCTATAGTCCACTTGCATCAGTTGGCTTTTGGACCCTTCCTACCTTTTCTATTCTTTCTTTTTGTGGTACTAGGGATGGAACCCAGGGGTATTCTACCTCTGAGCTATACCCCAGCCCTATTTTATTTTTCATTTGGAAACAGGGTTTCACTAAGTTGTGGAGCGTCTTACTAGTTGCTGAGGCTGGCCTCGGACCTGTGATCCTCCTGTCTTAGCTTCCCAAGTACTGGGATTACAGGCATGCACCACCATGCCTGGCTTACCTTCCTATTTTTAATTAATTATTTAACGCCGGGCGTGGTGGCGCACGCTTGTAATCCCAGTACTTTGGGAGGCAGAGACTGGAGGATCCGGGTTCGCGGCCAACCTCAGTGCGCATGCGCGCGTGATCTCTCTCTCTCTCTCTCTCTCTCTCTCTCTCTCTCTCTCCCTAGTGAGGCCCTCTGCAACTTTGTGAGACCCGGTTTCAAAAATAAAGCATAAAAAAATAGGGCCGGGGGTGTAGCGCGGAGGTAGAACGCCCCTGCGTTCAATCCCCGGTATCGCAAAAAAAAAAATTATTTAATTCATTGATACTGGGATTGAACTCAGCATCATTCTACCTCTGACCTATACCCCCAGCCCTTTTTGATTTTTTAAAATTGTATTTATTTATTTGGTACTGGGGATTGAACCCAGGGGCATTCTACATTTGAGTTACACCCCCAGCCTTATTATCTTATTTTTTAAATTTTGAAACAAAGTCTCTCTAGGTTGCTGAGGGTCTTGCTAAGTTGCTAAGGCTGGCCTCAAACCTGCAACCCTCTTGTCTCAGCCTTGGAAGCACTGGGATTACAGGCATGTGCCACTGTGCCCGGCCCTTCCTGCATTTTCAAAGCCAGGAACATCAGGGTGAGTCCTTGTTACACCTCTGACCTCCTCTCCTTCCACCTTCTATAAGGACTCTTGTGATGATACTGGGCCCATCTGGAAAATCCAGGATCATCTTTCTATTTAGAGTCATCTGATTAAAAGGAATCTTCCGTTTCTCTTTGCCGTGTAATATAGTCATACTCCTGGGGACTTGAATGTGGACATCTTTGGGGGGCATTATTTTGTCTACCATACTCATCTCAACTGTGTTCCCTAGGGGCTATGCTATGTCTGATTTATCTTTGCAACCTCCCACTCTGTACTGTTCCTCCCAGCCATGTGCCTGACATTGAGTGGACACTCACCAGCTATTGAATAAACACATGTTCTGACCTCTCATGGTTACCAGATCAGAACAGAGTTCTTCCTTCCTTAATTCTAACCTAAATCCCACTTGATTTATTATCCTAATTGGACTGATACCAGCTCCTATGATTCCTCAGCCCTTTCGCTGTCTGCCCCTGGCTGGTGAAGTCTGATTGGAAACAAACTAGAGAGACTAGTCCTGCCAATGCAGCCAGTGGGGGCAGGTCTCCTAGGATGGCTCTTCTATCCTTGAAGCAGGGCCTCTGTGTGTTCCTCATAGGTCGGGTATTTTTTTCAGTACTGGGGGTTGAACCCAGGGGCATTCTATCGCTGGGCTACACCCCCTGCCCTTTTTATTGTGAAACAGGATCTCTGTAAGTTGCCCAAGCCATCCTTGATCCTGTGATCCTGCCCAGCTAGTAGGCCAGGTCTTCTAAGCCTCCTACCATCTGCATTTCAGGAGAGAGTAGGAGAGTGGAATACATACTATAGGAAGACTACTTTCCTTCATGGTGCCCTCCCAGGCCTCTCCCTCTGATTCCCCATGCCTCCTGTCAAGGGGCTTTCCCAGTGCACCTTAATTGTTCTTTTGTAGCTTTGTATATGTGTCAGGGAGTGGGTTTTGAAACTGTCCACATCTTGGGAGCCTGTTCCTTATACTGCATACAGAGCACTCTGTACAGAGCTGGGCACGTGAAAAGGGCTCCAGAAACCTAGAATCTGGCCCCAAACAAACAAAAAATTTTGTGGTACTGGAGATTGAACCCAAGGACATTCTACCTCTGAGCTACACCCTCCAGCCCCTTTTATCTTTTTTACTTTGGAAATAGGGTCTTGCTAAGTTGCCGAGGCTGGCCTTGACCCTGCGAACCTTCTGTCTCAGCCTCCCAAGTACTGGGATCACAGGATTGTGCCACCACACCCGGCTGGCCTCAAACCATTTTTACAAACTCTTCTCCTATTTCATTCCTCTGGTCACCTCAGACTACTCCCTATTTTCCCTAAACAACATAAATGCCCCCATCTCGCATTATCCCAGCACACCTGCCTTTCCCTTCCTTTCCTTCCCTCCCCCATAAATATCTGTTCATCTTCCAAAACCCAGCCAAAATGGCTCCTCCTCTGTGAGACCTTCCTTATCTAGTCAGAATGCATCCCTCCTTCCTCCCCGCCTCCTGCAGTCTGTATTTCTATTTAGTGGTCTCCACTCCCCCTTGTGTGCTGGTTGCTTGTTTACTTATCTACTTCCCCATTGGGGTTTATTCACCTTGGTGTCCCACCTGCCATTCACTGCACTCCTGTCACCACTGCAGCCTCGCTTTCATCACATACTGCCAGGTACCAAGTCTGTGGTCAGTCACTGTTTCCTCAGCAAATGAATGGGCTCCCTCATCTTTGCCTTGGCACCATGGAAGGCTCAGGAGAAATCTCCGTCCTTGTGTCCCAAAGCCCTCCTGCTTCCCTGACCCTCTCCTCAACCTCAGCCCTGTGCTTACATGTACCCTGGCCCTTGTGCTTTTCTCTATACTCCCCCTGTGTTGCCCGAAGGCACAAAATTACATCACTCAGATAACTGTCAGGAGTACACTCACATACTTGTAGGATTATGAAGCTGGAAGGGAGTTCAGTGACCCCATTTGCCTCCTGCTTCACAGAACAAGGAACTGAGGTACATGGAGGTAGGGAATTTGCTCAAGCAACTTCATCATGCAAGTAACCTAGTCAGAGCCAGATCCTTGAGCCGGATGCAGCGGCGGCGCAGGCCTGTAATCCCAGTACTTGGGAGGCTGACACAGGAGGATCTCAGGTTCAAGGCCAGCCTCAGCAACTTAGCCAGACCCTGTTTCAAAATAAAAAATAAAAAGGACTAGGGGTGTAGCTCAGAGGTGGTACACCCCTGGGTTCAATTCCCAGTACCACACACACACAAACAACAACAACCAAGTTCCTGAAAAGTTTTCAGGTTTTTAGGTTTGATTTGCTTTGCACACAGCTGCCTTCCATTAGGTGTGCACAGAAAAGTGGGCAAATGGCGCCACATAGTGGCTGAGAGGCTTAGCTTCACCCAATGGTACTATTCCTAGAAAGTGGAATTCCCAGTCACACTAGACTCTCCTTCTCTTTCCTGAAGGATGAGGGGACAAGGAGATCACCTTCTGGGAATAACCCACAGAATATCCACACAGCCCCAGCTTCTGCAGGCAGGAAACAGAACCCAACTATGTTGTTCAGTGTCTTCACCAAGATGGGTAGGGACAGCACCCTGCTTAGGAGTTAGAAAGTTGGGCTTCCTAAAGGGACTTAGAAGAGGGGACCAAACCTTCCTCCCCTGAACCAGCTTGGAGAGTTGTTCCTTCAGCTTGTGATGCTAGGTTGGCTGCTGCTGCTGGTGGTGGTGGTGGTGTGTGTGTGTGTATTTTACTGGGGATTGAACTCAAGGGTGTTCTACCTCTGAGTTACACCCCCAGCCCTTTTTATTTATTTATTTTTTTTATTTTGAAACAGGGTCTTACTAAGTTGCTGAGGATATTGCTAAATTGCTGAAGCTGGCCTCGAACCTGTGATCCTCCTGTCTCAGCCTCCCAAGTACTGGGATTATAAGTGTGCAGCACTGCACCTGGTAGTTGGATGGTTTTTTGTTTCTTTGTGACATCTAGGCTGCTAAGAATGGGTTTCACATTCTGGCATAGGTTTTTCCTCCCAAAATATACAGATCTGAAGACCAGGATTATGGCTAGAGAAGTGGCAACCCTCAGATTCTTTCAAAATGAGTTTTAACAAGCTCGTTAGGATGTTCAGAAACTGGACCTTTCCTCTTTGCACAGATAACTGCACTCTACTTGACCCTCAAGCCTTCTTGGTCCAGCTGCTAGCAGGAATCTTCTACACTGTACGTCAGAGGAAAAATACGTTAGTATCAGGCAGAAGAGGGAAAGGAGGACAGGTTTTGTGTCATCTGCCAAGATCTGACAGCATGCCTCATCTGGGAATGGAGATTCTTGGAAGTTTAGGAGAAAACAAGAAGCTCCCTAGAGCTGAACTGAGGCCAAGGCCACCTGCTTGGCCCCTCCAATGAGCCATCATCCTTGACCCCCAGTTGGCCTATGGCTGGATGCCTGGATGGAAGGAAGGGGGGGTTGAGCCGCCAGGAAAATGAGGCCTGGCCCTAGCCAGTTTCCGGAATGAAATTGGGGGCAGATGACTGAAAATCAGGCAGAGACCCAGCGACAAATCAGGCGAGAGTCTTGGGGTAAATGAATCTTTCTTCATGCCTCTCCCATCTGGGTTGTGAGTTCCAGGAATCTGTCCAAAGGTTGGGGCCCTGAGTGAGCTGGTTGCTGGCAGGCCAGAGAGGGAGAGGCTCTTAGAGAGTTGGGTGAGGGAAGGAAAGGATGAGAGCAGATGGAAAATGGAGAGCACTGGGGTAGGGGGCAACAGGGGCTTAGGCAGAGGGCGGAGGCATAGTTTGTGGGCTGAGATGGAATTTATGAAGCCAACTGATATTTAAGTGAAATGATCTTGAAAATCAATTTCCTGGTTGGCTTGGAACTCCTAGGGATAAAGTAAGACACCCTTCCCCACGCCAAGAACTCAGACCACAAGTTCCTCTTTCATCCACTCCCCTCCTCAGGCCCAGAGCACATGATACCATCAGAGGTGCAGGTTCTGGAACTGGGATAACTCAAACACTCCTCATCTAAGCCCATTATATCCATGGAATATTTCGTATGCAGTACATCAATTACCTTGCAACATCTAACACTGAATTAGAACACAGGGACAATCTGGTTATGACAGGTTACCACCTGGGTGGCCATCTAACTAGCACCTCATCGTAGCTCTGTGAAACTGTCAGGACATGGAGCATTATCTCCTTTTTGTGTGCATGTGTGGTTCTGGGGTTTGAACTCAGAGACATTCTACCTCTGAGTTACACCCCTAGACCCTTTTTAATTTTTGTTTTATTTTTTTTTTGCGGTACCAGGGATTGAACCCAGGGGCATTCTACCTCCGAGCTACACACCCAGCCCTATTTTTTATCCTTTATTTTGAAACCGGGTCTCACGAAGTTGTAGAGGGGCCTCACTAAGTAGCTGAGGCTGGCCGCGAACCCAGATCCTCCGGTCTCCGCCTCCCAAGTACTGGTATTAGAAGCGTGCGCCACCACGCCCGGCTTGGTATTCTAATAATTTTTATTTTGAAACAGAGTCTCCCTAAGTTGCTGAGAACCTCACTAAGTTGCTGAGACTGGCCTTGAACCTGCAATCCTCCTGTCTCAGCCTCCCAAGTACTGGGATTACAGGTGTGCGCCACCACGTCCAGCTGAGTTATCTCCATTTTACAGATGAAGAAATTGAAGCTCAAAGAGATGACAGTAACTACCTCAGAATCTCAGTGCTGGAGGATCTCAGCGCATTGTAGTCAAAATCAACTTTTGATGCTCAAGTCCCAACCCCTTCCACCCTATAATGCCAATTCCCAGTGACTGGGTAGCAATACATAAATACCTGCAGCAACTTGGAAATCCCCGTGATCTAACACAGGCTTTTCCCAAAACACACAGCCTATTAGGTATGGGGCCTGAACTAGAGACCCAGGGTTTAGGCTGAGTTTAGAGAAGACTGTAGGGTACTTACTATTTCCATGTTGAGGGCTCTTACATGGTTTTAACTGATTTGCACCAGACATCCTCGTATGTTGTAACAAAATCAAGTCTCAAGGAGGAGCTGGGTGTAGTGGCACATGCTTGTAATCTCAGTTCTTGGGAGGCTGAGACAGGAGGATCACAGGTTTGAGGCTAGTCTGCAATTTAATGAGACATTGTCTCAAAATAAAAACATAAAAAGGGTTGGAGGTGCAGTTCAAAGGTAGAATGCTCCTGTGTTCAATCCCTGGTAACACACACACACACACACACACACACACACACACTACTCAAAGAAGAGAGAAAACCCATCTGAACAAAGGGAAGAAATAACAAACCATGGAGTGCTAAAAATAAATATTCTAGAAAAGCATAAGGGGTAAAGTAAGGATGGGGAAGATGGGGTGGAGCTAAGGTGGGAGGGAAAGAGGAAGTCTAGCCAACTCCATTGAACCCAGAAGACTTGAAGAATATCCAGCTAGTTTGGGGCTGGTAAGAAAGGGGAATATTGGATTCTGGTCACAATTTGGGGTGCTGCTCCAGTTAGGCCACTTTATGCAGATAATCCAGGTTAGCAGCTGTCACATTAAAGACAAACTCCTCATCCTTTGTCAGAAAGCCAAAGACTAAAATTAAAAAAAAAAGGAATCCAGCTCAAACTTGAGTAGCTGTTTTAGAATTAGGAGCAGGAGAGGGGGGTTGTCTAGAACCAGAGAACTTCGTTGAAACCCATCAACTCCGGAACATGATGAAGCCCAAGTCAATCCAGACCTGCACCTACAACGACAATAGTTTCAAGGGGTGGGCCATGAGCCTCTGCTTCCACAACAAGTGTGATGAGGAGAGACAAAGAAGAGGTGGCCATACACAGGAGCAGCCTGACTCTGAGAACACGAGCCGGAGAGCCATGGCCCCCCCTGAGCAGCCCAACACCGTCCTGGAACACCCCAGAACTGAGGACATAGGTAGATGAGACATGGCCCCCTCCCCAGTGGCCCAGCACTGAGAACATGGATGGGTCAGACCCCTGCCCCGCCCCCAGAGACCTCCGCACTGGGGACATGAGGCGGGCAAACCCTCAGCCCCACCCCCAGAGAACCCCTCCCCTTGGGACTGGGGACACAGGGCGGGAGAGCCCTCGGCCCCACCCCCAGAGACCCCCGGTGCTGGGGACGCGGGGCGAGTGAGCCCTTGGCCCCGCCCCCAGAGAACCCTTCCTCCCGGCACTGGGACGCGGGGCAGGCGAGCCCCTGGCCCCGCCCCAGAGTACCCCAGTGCTGAGGTCACAAGAGGGTGAGCCATGACCTGCACAAGAGGGACTCCAGACAAAAAGAGAAAACCTCAGATGAGTGAAGAAGGCAAACTTGGGGAGACGGGAGGGAAGGAGAGGGAAACAAACTGGTGCACAGGATGGACTTACACAAAGATATCAAAGTCAACTACTATGCAGAAAACGGGAAGGAGAGAGGGGGGAGACAGTGGGGGTGGGAACTGGGGAGGGCTAACTGACCGATGAGTGCATGTATATGTCAACCACCCTGAAATACTTCAAGATATATGATTGCAATGCACTAATAAAATAAAAAAATAAAAGCTACTGCAAAAAAAAATATAACAACCTAAAAAAAAAACTAAGCAGACCATTTGGTCAGTTTTGGTCAACTTGATTCACCTGATTGCTTCAGTGGGAAACAATCAACCAAGATTCTTAGAATGAAACTGACCAAATAAACATTTCTTCTAACTAAAGTTTTTGCTTTTCCACTCCTGGTTTTTGATTCATGGAGATACCATTCTGGACCTCACTTGATTTTCTGATAGTCTCACCTCACCTGATGCTCAGCCACTGTGCCCCAGCCTCACAGCGGCTCCCTCTGCCCATCCTTCACCAGGCCTGGACCTCACCACAGAGCCAGGTGTGGTGGCACAACGCCTGTAATCCCAGTACTTGGGAGGCTGAGACAGGAGGATTGCAGGTTCGCAGCCAGCCTCAGCTACTTAGCGAAACCCTGTTTCAAAATGAAAAGTAAAAAGGGATGGGGGTATATCTTGGAGGTAGAATGCCCCCCTGGGTTCAATCCCAAGTACCAAAAAAAAAAAAAAGCAA
>PVJS01046240.1:0-15866 GCA_004027185.1 Glis glis | reverse complement strand
AGAGAGAGAGAGAGAGAGAGAGAGATCACGCGCGCGCGCATGCGCACTGAGGCTGGCCGCGAGCCCGGATCCTCCGGTCTCCCCCTCCCAAAGTACTGGGATTACAAGCGTGTGCCACCACGCCCGGCTTATTCTTTATTTTGAAACAGGGTCTCACTAAGTTGCGGAGGGCCTTACTAAGTAGCTGAGGCTAGCCGCCAACCTGTGATGGCCACCAACCTGTGATCCTCCTATTTCAGCCTCCCAAGTACTGGGATTACAAGTGTGCACCAACATGCCTGGCTGTTATTTTTTTTTTTTTTTGAAACAGGGTCTCACTAAGTTGCTGAGGGTCTTACTAAATTGCTGAGGCTGGCCTGGAACCTGTAATGCTCCTATCTCAGTCTCCTGAGTACTGGGATTACAGGTGTGTGTCATCACACCCCACTATGCTAGGGTTTCTTAACTGAGGTCCCTGATTGATAGATTTGCTAGGGTATATGAACCTCTACTCCCTCCCTCCCTCCCTCCGTTTTTATATATGTGTTTTTCCTCTGCCTAGAGTGAATGACCATGAGGACTCATTTACCATGGAGTAAATGATCTAGAGGAGGTTATGAGTCACATTTTAGTTGGTAATGCTGATTACTATTTTTATTGTTAAGCGTCACTGCACGTGAATCATAAAGGTCTAAATTTTCTGAGCAGTCTAAGGAGGAATTTAAAGCTTTATACTGATGTAAAATGTAGAATCTTACTATTGTTTATTTTACATGGGGACATATCACTGAAGAATACATATATGTTGAATATAAAGATTATCTCTTGTAAGCTCTAAAGTAAATTTAGATGTTGTCTGCCTGTATTACAGTGAAATTGTATTTAGAAATGGTAGCATAATTAGAAGCTGCCTGACTACTGTTAGGTTGTTGACACAGCACAGGAAGGTGCTCATTCTATAGGGTGGCAAAGCAGTAAAAAATGACCTTTGGAAATGTGCTCTGCCACCAAAGCTTATCTTGAGATAGTTAATTTTTCCGTAAATTGAAAAAGCAAAACCCCAATTCATCCAACTTTTTAAATTCTGCTTTTGAAATATGAGTTAAGTATCCCTTATCCAAGATTCTTGGATCCAGAACTGTTTCAGATTTTAGATTTTGAATGATTTGCATATATATAATGAGATATCTTGTGGATGGGACTCATTTGAACATGAAATTCATTTATGTTTTATATACAACTTAAACACCCAGCCTGAAGGTGATTTCATACACTATTTTTAGTGTACCTGCTTTTTGATTGTGACTCATCACATGAGGTCAGGTGTGGGATTTTCTTTTTCTTTTTTTTCAGAGTATGCAAAATTTAACTTTACTCCCTTTTAACTTAGTCATATTAATTTAATTAGATTTTTAAACTTATTTTAACCAACACATTAAAAACATAAAATTGTATATATTAATGAGGGTACCATGTGATGTTTCCATACATGTGTATATTGTGTAATGTTTAAATCAGGTTGGGGGCTGGACATGTAACTCAGTGGTAGAGCATGTGCTTCTTACTAGCTCACTCCCAGTTGAGAGTAGATGGGTAGTTTACAAGTATTTTCTCCCCAGCACTTAGCTCTATCCCCAGCACCAAGAAGTAAATACATAAATGAATTGGTTAAATTTGTTCCTAGGTATTTTTTCAAGGTACTATAAATTGTATTGCTTTCTTCATTTATAATTCAGATAATGCACTACTGGTGTATAGTAACACTATTGATTTTCATATGCTAATTTTGTGTCCTGCAACATTGTTGAATTCATTTATTTGAATACTTTTTTTGGTGGAGTTTGTGGGATTTTCTCTGTGTGTGTGTGTGTGTGTGTGTGTGTGTGTGTGTGTATGTATCTATGTGATCGTGTCATCTGCACATAGTGACTGTTTGACTACATCTTTTCCAGTTTGGATGCCATTTATTTTCTTGTCTGAATGCTCTGGTTAGAACTTTCCAAAGTTATGTTGAATAAAAGTGGTGAAAGTGGGCATCCCTGTTTTATTCCAGATATCAGAAAGAAAGCTTTCAGCTTACCCCTGTTCAGTATAATGTTAGCTGTTGACTTATTGTATTTGGCCTTTATTAAGTTGAGTTATGGTCCTTCAATATCTAATTTGTTGAGCGAATTTATCACGAAGGAATATTGGATTTTATCAAATGGCTTTTCTGCATCTATTGAGATGATTATATGGTTTTTGTCCTTCATTTTGTTGATGTGGTGTATCACATTTATTGGTGTGGAAGTATGGAGTTGGCCACAGGTATGGAGTTTCTTTCCCATTTGTGGTGTCATTCTGGATTTCCAGATAAGGGATGCTCAACCTGTATCCACTTCTCCATTGTAACAGTATCATATATGTTGATTTGCAAAAGTAATAATAATAGTAACTAATAATAATAATAATAATAATATGAAGGAAAAGTATGAAGAAACCTACTACAGTCCTGCCACTTTGAAATATCCTTGGTTGACTTTGGGGTGAATGTACATCCTTCCATGTTTCTTTTCTATGTACTTATATATGAATTAGGGAAGGAGGGGTGGAGAGAGAGAGGTACTTTTTTTTTTAATCTGTTCATTTTAGATTGAAAAATCTGAGGGAAGAATCTCTTTGGCTTAGTTTGTGTCATATTGTCAATTACTAGTTAGTCCTAGTCCCTGTAGGCTGGGACATGGGTGGTGTAGGAGAATGGCAGCTTGCATATGAATCATTGATTTAAAGGGGGCTTAGGAGGAAGGAATAGTAGTTCTCAAAAACAAGGGAATGTAGCCGGGCGTAGTGGTACACGCTTGTAATCCCAGTACATGGGAGGGTGAGACAGGAGGATGGCAGGTTCGTGGCCAGTCCCAGCAACTTAGTGAGACTCTGTTTCAAAATAAAATATAAAATAGGGCTGGAGGTGTACCTCAGAGATAGAATGCCCCTGGGCTCAATCCCCAGAACCAGAAAAAACAAAAAAACAAAAAAACAAGGGAATTTAAAGGATAGTATGGTCATTAAAAAATTGTTATGGGTTGGGCATTGATTGTAATTTGTTATTGCTATAACTAGGTGGTCTTCCGTATGAATTTGTCATATAAGGTAATCAGTTACATATTGATGAATATTGACATGTAGTCAAGAGTTTTTAGTCTATAATAAAAATGCTGCCCACCCCCTGGACTCGTAATTGAATCCAGAGCTTTTTGTGCTAGGTAAGCACTTTACCACTGATTTTACATCCTCAGCCCTTTTTATTAATTTTTTAAAATTTTGAGACAAGATCTTGCTAGGTTGCCCAGGCTGGCCTTGAACTTGTGACTTTCCTACCTTAGCCTCCTAAGTAGCTGGGATTACAGCTGTGTCATATTGTACATTTTTCCATATGAACTTCATAATTATTTTGTGTAACTCTAGAAAATAGTGTTGGTATTTTATTAGGTTTCACTATACATTTATCAATCAGCTTATAAAGAATTGACATCTTTATGATGTTATTTCCTGTCCAAGAACATGGTTTGCCTCTTTATTTGAAATCCACTTATTTATCATTCAGGAATGTTTGTTAATTTTGTATATTTTTTGTTAAGCTTATTTCTAGGAGTTTTGCCTGTTTGGTTCTGTTGTAAATGGCATCTCTTCTCTCATTATTCCTTATAGCTTGTTATTACATGTATTTAGGAAAGCAACTGATTTCTATATTTTAGTTTTATTGCCTGCAACTTTACTAAATTTTCTAATTGTGTAGTTTTTGTATTTATTTACTCCCCTGAGATATTGAGTTAGACACCATATGATCTGCTAATAGAAATAGTTTACCTCTGCTTTTCCAAAGAGTAAGCTTCTAATTGCCTTTGCCTTTTTAATTCTTCTAATTCCATTTTAAAAAGTAGTGGAGAAAATGGGCATCTTTATTTTGTTTGTAACTTTAATGTGAATGTCTTTAGTGTTTCTTCATTAAATAAAATGTAAATTACCCGGCATTGATTTATCGATGTAGCAAACAAGTAATATGCATATATTTTTTTTTTTTTTGCGGTACCGGGGATTGAACCCAGGGGCGTTCTACCTCTGAGCTACACCCCCAGCCCTATTTTTTTATACTTTTATTTTGAAACCAGGTCTCACAAAGTTGTGGAGGGCCTCACTAGGTAGAGAGAAAGAGAGAGAGAGGGAGAGAGAGAGAGAGAGAGCTGAGGCTGGCCGCGAACCCGGATCCTCCGGTCTCCGCCTCCCAAAGTACTGGGATTACAAGCGTGTGCCACCATGCCTGGCATGCATATTTGTAATAGGATATATTCTATATATTATACATAAAAATACATACATATAAAAAAGTCTTGTGTATTTATCATGAATTAGTGTTGAATATTCTCAGATGCTTTTTTGACCTCTGGAGATTTTAACCATATGATTTTTCCCTGTAGATCTATTCATTATCATTATTTTTTTTGGATAGTAGTAATAGTACTGGGGATTGAAATGAAGGGCAGTCTATATCTGAGCTACACCCCCAGCCCTTGTAAAAATTTTTTTTGGGGGGAATAGTGTCTCTGCTGTGTTGTTGAAGACCTCACTAAATTACTGAGGCTGGCCTTGAACCTGCAGTCTTCCTGTCTGAGCCTCCCAAGTACTGGAATTACAGGCATGTGCCATCATGCCCTGCAGATCTATTCATTATTGATAAATATTATAATATTGACCCATCCTAGCTTTCCTGGAATATACCCTATCTGATAATGAGGCATTAACCTTTAAAAATGTCTTTAGTTAACTTGCTTTCCTGCAAAAGGACTTACATAGCTTTGGTGTCTTCTTGGCAGCCACCCCATAGTTTCTATGATTCAGTTTCATTTCTAAATTTCTGGGAGATTGAATATGATTGGTGTAATTCAGGTCAAATACCTAGCCTGGTCCAGTTAATTGTGTCTTCAGGTGGGGTGGGGTGATTAACCAGCTTGGCTGATGGCAACACATCACCTATGGGAGAGGATGATAGTTTAGAGAATTGGTATGTGGGATGGATACCTCAAAAGATATCTACTACAATTTTGCATTTTGCAAAATGAAATTTATAGTTACAGCTAGTAAATTTCTAGCTTGACTATAAATTTGTTTATTGGTAAGTGGCATTCTGTTAACCTGGATCAGCACTGGCTACTTTAAAAAAATTTTTTTTAAATGGCACTGGGGGTTGAACCCATGGGCATTCTACCTCTTAGCTACACCCCCACCCCTATATTATTTTTTATTCTGAAACAGGATCTCGCTAAGTTGCTGATGCTAGCCTTGAACCTATGATCCTCCTGTCTTAGCCTCCCAATTACTGGGATTACAGGTGTGCACCACCACTGGCTGCCACTGGCTACTTTACTTTGCAGTACATGTTTTCAGGGGTTACTTGGAACTAAGATCCCAAAGAACCCCCTGAGTCACCTACCACCTTCAATCTCTTTAAAAGACAAGACTCAGCCGGGCGTGGTGGCACACGCTTGTAATCCCAGTACTTGGGAGCCTGAGTCAGGAGGATTGCAGGTTCGTGGCCAGCCTCAGCTACTTAGTGAGGCCCTCCGCAACTTAGTGAGACCCTGTTTCAAAATAAATAATAAAAAAAATAGGGCTAGGGGTGTAGCTTGGAGGTAGAATGCTCCTGGGTTTGATCCCCAGTACCACAGGAAAAAAAAAAAAAAGACAAGGCTCTTGTGGGCATGGCGGCACACTCCTAAAATCTCAGTACTTGGGAAGCTTTGGCTTTTTTTCACTCAGCATTTGTTTTTCAGATCCATATATATTGTAACATTTATCAATCATTTTTTTCTTTTATTGCTGGGTAGTATTCTCTTTTTTTTTTTTTGCGGTACCGGGGATTGAACGCAGGGGTGTTCTACCTCCACGCTACACCCCCGGCCCTATTTTTTATACTTTATTTTAAAACCAGGTCTCACGAAGTTGCGGAGGGCCTCGCTAAGGGGAGGGAGGGAGAGAGAGAGAGAGAGAGCGAGCGAGCGAGCGAGCTGAGGCTGGCCACGAACCCGGATCCTCTGGTCTCCGCCTCCCAAAGTACTGGGATTACAAGTGTGGGCCACCACGCCCGGCTTCTCTTTCAGGGCTATCCCACAGTATCCATTCATCTGTTGAGTGATTAAAATAAAGTTGCTGTGAGCATTAGTGTGAGGACATCTGCATTTATATGTTTGGGGTAAATAAATACCTGAGGGTGAAAAGGCTTGATCCTATGGTATCTATATTAAAAAGGTTTAACTTTTGTTGGGCAAAACAAAACTTAGTGAGGCCCTCCTCAACTTAGTGAAACTCTGTTTCAAAATAAAGAATAAACAATAGGTCTGGGGGTGTAGCTCAAAGGTAGAATGCCCCTAGGTTCAACCCAGTGCCTCAAAAATAAATAAATAAAAATAAAAAAGGTTTAACTTTTCAAGAAACTCAAAGTTTTCCAGAGTGGTTTAGAACCTCTCTACTCATAAGTTCGGTCTGCAGATTTGACATCACCTGTGAGTTTTTTAAAAAGGTCCCATTCTAAGTCTATGGAAATCAAAAGATGCATAAAAAATAATTCCTAGGTTGTTCAAATGCTCGACTGTTCTTTAGAATTTGAGAAGTTCTGGTTGAGAGCAGTGGTTCTCAAGCTTTTCTCCTGCTATATCACACACCTTAGGGCTTTGACATGTTTTCTCTGCACATTCTCAAATGAGATTTGGGAGTTCCATTAAAATATTCCCAATTAAAAACTAGGAACATAGCAGGTTAATCTGTCTTTTTCACAACAAGTTATTTAATTCTTGGTTATCTTCATATATAGGTCTTGAAATTATCTCTATGATGAATTTTAGTCTGACAGATAATATTGATAAATGCAGAGTGTTCTGTCCCCCTTAATGGCTATTTCATAGTGATTTCACTTAGGGCAGTAAAGTGTTTTGGCCATTGCCCATTTCAGATTTGGTAGTTCAGGGAGAATTGTTTCTCAAGCATTTTTAAAGTCTAGAGCTCTTTGGCACAAATAATTTCTTGTGGGTAAGAGATACCCACTGTCTTTTTGTGTAATTTCCCTGGTGAATGAATCTGTTTGCTAACCACACATTTTAAAAGTTCTTAACCCATTTTGTCCCATTGTCCCAGATGTGGAATCCCTATAAAATCTTAAATATAGTATACAACATGTAATTATATAGTACATAACATTTGTATAATAATACAAATATAAATTATAACATTAATATAATGATAATAGCTCTAAGTTTGATTTCCAGCTCTGATTTTTTTTTTTTGTGGTACTGGGGCTTGAACCCAGGGGCATTCTACCTCTGAACTATACCCCCAGCCCTATTTATTTTTTATTTTAAAACAGGGTCTCACTAAGTTGCAGAGGGCCTCGCTAAGTTTCTGAGGTTGACCGCGAACTTGTGGTCTTCCTGTCTCAACCTTCCAAATACTGGGATTACAGGCATGCGCCACCACACCTAGCGATTTCCAGCCCATTTTAATGTACTTGTTTCAGTTCCATTGAAATATTCACAGACTTAAAAACTAGGGACATAGGTTAATCTGTCTTTTTCATAAGTTATCTAATTCTTGGTTATCTTCATATATAGGTCTAGAAATTACCTCTATTGGTTATCTGTTTACACTTAGTACTAAAAAATATAAAAGTGTCAAGAATGTCTTTGTAAATCAATAGGCAAATTAACTGTCATAATGCTTTTTAAAACCAAATATCAGTAACTTACTTTCCCATCATTTTGAATTTTCTCTTCTGTTCATTTTCATTGTTGAATAATATTTAAGAGTAAGCTACATTGATGTTAGTGTTGACTTTCTAAATTAGTGTTGTTGAAGATTATGGTTCTTCATCAGCATTAGGAAATTCTTGATTTAAAAAAAGTTCCAAAACCCAGCAGTTAGGTATGGGAACAGAGAGTGGACATTTGTTATTTTATCAAGTGGAACAAGTTAATGTTATGCAACTTATAGTTGGAGTTTTTCAATAGTTGATTTGTAATTCAAATATCCCAGAATTATAATGCATATGATGGCATATTTCTACACAATAAAATTGATTTTACTTCTACATTTTTGCTTAAGATATGTTACTCAGTACATCAGAGTCCCTCATTCCTACCTCTTCTTCATATACCTCACAGGCAATTAAGATAGAAAGAGAAACTATGAGTGAGTCAGCTCTGACTCATTTAAAATTTAACACAACTGTTTTCAGGAGAGAAAAGTCTTTATCCTGTTATTAAATTCTAAAGGGAATTTATTGCAAATGGGCATTTAGCTGTTTAGTTGATAAGTGTCTTTAAACATAAATAACTTAGCAGAAAAAAACAGAAACCTTAATATTGTGACTGCTTATTTTATTGACTTTTAGGTAAAGTCTATGTTTCTTTGAGAGGCAAAGTAAATGAAATATATGTAATGTTACCTACAAAGGCAAGTATGTATTTAAAATACTGGAGAAGTGAATGAATAGCATGTTCTTGAAGACCAATGTTTCTTAAATTGTAGTGAAAGACCAGTTTTTAAAACAAAATTTAATTCACTGCATTTGTCAAGTACAATAAAAATGCATTCCTAGAAAAATTAAAGATGTAGGAAATACAAGACTACAATTTTTAATCATTACTTTCAACAGATAAAATTGCTGTCAGATGGTTTTTAAACTTTCTAAATACTCTAAATTTTTGTAATTTTAGAGAACCACAATCTGAGTCACACTGCCTTAAGCTAATGATTGTTAGTTACATTGTTGGTTCTCAAAGTGCAGTCCCAAACCCACAACATCATCACATGGGAACTGGTTAGAAATATGAATTGTATGGTTCTATCCCAGATCTGCTGAATCAGAAATTCTAGTGGCTTGTCTCAGCATTGTGTTGAAACAAGACCTACAGATGATTCTGAAGCCACTTTTTGACAGCTACTGTTGGATTTTTATACTAAAATGCTGATTATTTGGGCCTTTTGTTTTTGTCAGTACCAGACAGCACTGTTAGACAGCACTCTGTTTATAAAGTTAAACTCTTTGAATGCCAACTATGTAAGTGAAAGACTGAAGAGATGTGATTGGTTATAAAGATTAATCTGTTACATATTCTCAGATGGAAAATAGTACGTGTGATTAAAGATTGGTATGATTGAAAATATATATGCTAAATGAAAGGAGAATTTTGGTGTTTTGGTTCAATTGTTAAAATTCAGTTGATAGAGCTGGGAAACCTGGCTTTGCTCTTGCCTAGGTGAGTGAAGACTTAACTCTTCTTGGTTATAAGACTTCAGGGCTGCATAACAGTTGAGTCAGAAAAGCTCTAAGTTGGATGTGTGGCAGCCTGTTTCAGTACATATTAAAAGGAGCCAGTGCACTGTTAGGTTTCAAACCACTGGAGACTGAAATGGGATCTTTTCAAAGATTTCTCTTGATTATTCTGTTTTCTCCTCCTCATTCACTTTCTGTTTTGCCTGCCCTCCTTCATTTTTGTGCAGTGATTACATCAACAAGAACCTCCAGTACAATAGTGAATAGAAGTGTTGGTGATGGCTCTTCCTGTCTTGTTTCTAATTTTTAGGATAAAAGTATTCCGTATTTCATTTCCATGTGATTTTACTTGTAGTTTTCTTGTAAAGGCCCTTTATTGAGGAAATTTCCTTCTATTTCCAGTTTTCAGAAAAATTTGGAATAGATGTTAGCTTTTGTCATTTTTCTGTGTCTATAGAGATGGGTCATATAGTTTAAATGCCTATTAATAGGCTGAATTATGTTGCTTTTGAATGTAAGCCAATCCTGTATTCTTGAGATAAAACCCATTTGATCATGTATTATCCATTCAGTGTATTGTTGGATTCTATTTGCTAAATTTTTGTTTAGGTGGTTGCATCTGTGTTCACAAGAGATACTGTAGTTTTCTTTTTTCCCAATGTGTTTTTCTGGTTTTCAGGATCAGAGTAATACTGACCACATAGAATGAATTGGCAATTATTCCCCTTTCTTCATTATTTTGGAAAAATTTGTGTAGAGTGGGTATTGCTTCCTCTTTAAATATATGGTAAAATTCACCAGTGAAGCTGTTGCCCTTGAGTTTTCTTTGTGTGAAGTTTTAAACTATAGTTGAATTTCTTTAATACATACAAGGTTATTCAGGTTATTTATTTCTTCCTGAGTGAGCTTTGGTAGTTTGTTCCTTCAAGAAATTTAGCTGATTGCCAAGTTTATTGGCACGAAGTTGTTTATAATATCCTTTGTGGTGGTGTCACCTCTCTTGTTCCTGATATTGGTAATTTGTGCCTTCTCTCTTTTTTCCCTTGATTCATCTGACTAGAGGTTTCTCAGTTTTATGGATTTTCTTAAAGGAACAGCTTTTAGTTTTACTGATTTTTTTTTCTACTGATTTTCTGTTTCATTGATTTCCACATTCATCTTGATTACTTCTTCCCTCTGCTTACTTTGGGTTTAATTTGCTCTTTTTCTAATTTCTTAATGTAGAGGCTAAGATCATTGATTTGAGGTCTTTTATTTTAAGTGTGTAATGCTGTAAAGTTCTTCCTAAGTGCCACTTTATTGGTGCTGCTTTGTTTTCATTTTTATTCAGTTCAAAATACTAACCAACTTCCTTTTTGATTTCTTCTTTGATCCATACGTCAGAGTGGGTTATTTGGTTTCCATATATTTTGTAGTTTCAGAGATCTTTCGGTTACCAATTTTTAATTTTATAGTGTCAGAACATAACTTTGTGTAGACTTGAAGCCTTGTAAATCCTTATCTAAACTTGTCATATGGTTCAGAGTATATTCTGTCTTTTAAGTGCTCTGTGTGCACATGAAAAGAAGGCGTATACTACCTTTGATGGATAGAACATTCTAAAAAAGTAAGGTCAAATTAGTTGATAGTGTTGTTAAAATCTACAGTATACTTGGTTTATTTTCTGTTTACTTATTCTGTTTAGTATTAAAAGTACAGTATTAGGGCTGGGCAGAGTGCTAGCCTAGCATGTGCAAGGTAGTTTGATCCCCAGCACCCCCCCCCGTGCAATATTAAAATCTCTGACTATAATTGTGAATTTGTATTTCTCCTTGAAGTTATATTAATTTTTGCTTCAAGTATTTTGGAAGATCTTTTATTAGATACATATAATTGACTCCTTTAAGCACTATGAAATAAATTTCTTTGTACCTGGTGATATTCTTTACCCTGAAATCTTTTTTATATTAATATGGTCACTCTTACTCTCTCTTGACTAGTGTATTAGCATGGTATATCTTTTTTTAAATTTAGCCTACTTATGTCTTTATATTTAAGCTGCATTTGTTATAGGCAGTTTATAACTGGGTCTTTTTTTTGTGTGTGTGTGATACTGGGGATGGAACTCAGGGGCATTCCACCCCCCCTCTGGGCTACAGCCCTAGCCCCGTTTTATTTTTTATTTTAAACAGGGTCTCGCTAAGTTGCTGAGAGCCTCAGGAAGTTGCGGAGGCTGGCTTCTAACCTGCAATCCTATCTCAACCTCCCAAGTACTGGGATTATAGGCATGTGCTACCATACCCAGCTCTAACTGGGTCTTTTTAGAATCCAGTTTGACAATCTGTTTCTAAAGTGCATTTTAGGCCATTTACATTTAATACAATTTTTATATAATTAGGTTTGGCTCTCATTTTAATTATTCTTTTGTTTCTTTCCCCTTTCTGTCTTTTGGATTGGGCATTTAAAAAATTCTATTTTTCCCTGTTGAATTTTACTTTGTTGAGTGATGAATATAAATGTCCTTGAGCTTTATTCTGGAATGCAGTTATTTGTAAATAGTTTGATACCTTCAGGTTTTGCTCTTTTAACGTGGGAGGGTTTCTTAAGGGCAGAGGCCATTCGTGGATTATTCTCCACTACCGAGTCAAGATTTTTCCTAAGTACTCTATCCAGTGTCCTTTGAATTTTAAGTTTTTCCAGTCTTGTTGGGAATAAGCATTGCTCCTGACTCTGAGTGCCAGGCTTTGTTCCCTCTAATCTTTTTGGATGCTTCTTGAGTCTCAGATAGTTTTCTTCACACACTTGTGCTGATTACCACTCTTCTGAGTACTCCAGGGAACCCCCTTTAAATCGCCTGTGTTCTTTCTCTGTTAAGTCCTTTCTTTGGTATCCCATCCTATGAATTTTAGCTATCTTAGTCTTGTTGTACTCTCATTTCTGTCTCAGCTCATGGAGTGTCTTGAGTTTCATGAAATCTTTTGCTTCAGTTCACTCTCCTGCCCAGAGGCTCTCTCAAAGATGTCAGCTGAGACAGTTGTCGGCTTGCCTCATTTGTTTTCCTTTTCTCAAAGATTACTGTCCTTTATTGCCTGATGTCTATTGTTTCATCTATTTTATCAGGTGTGTGTGTGTGTGTGTGTGTGTGTGTGTGTGTGGTTTCTTTAGATAGAAAGGTGGATTTGGTTTCTCTTACCCTCTTTTCATTTTTTTTTTTTTTTTGCAGTACCGGGGATTGAACCCAGGGGCATTCTACCTCCGCGCTACACCCCCGGCCCTATTTTTTATACTTTATTTTGAAACCGGGTCTCACGAAGTTGCGGAGGCCTCACTAAGTAGAGAGAGAGAGAGAGAGAGACAGGGAGAGAGAGAGAGAGAGAGAGAGAGCGCGCGCGCGCGCTGAGGCTGGCCGTGAACCTGGGTCCTCCGGTCTCCGCCTCCCAAAGTACTGGGATTACAAGCGTGCGCCACCACACCCAGCCTCTTTTCAGTTTTTTACTGAGGTAAAATTCATGTAACATAAAAAATGGCAATTTATTTATTTATTTATTTTTTGTGGTACCGGGGATTGAACCAGGGGTGTTCTACTTCCGCGCTACACCCCCGGCCCTATTTTTTATACTTTATTTTGAAACCGGGTCTCACGAAGTTGTGGAGGGCCTCACTAAGTAGAGGGAGAGAGAGAGAGAGAGAGCTGAGGCTGGCCATGAACCCGGATCCTCCGGTCTCCGCCTCCCAAAAGTACTGGGATTACAAGCGTGTGCCACCATGCCCAGCCTAAAAAATAGCAATTTAAAAATGCATAGTTCAGTGTTTTTATTCCCATCACTTCAAAATAATCCTCATATCCCACTAGTCACTCCCTATCCTATTTCCACCCACCAGTCCCCCCACAATCACTAATACACCTTTTTTCTATTCCAGACATTTCATATTAATAGAATCATACAATATATGGCCTTTTGTGTCTGACTTCTTGTACTTAGCATAATATTTTCTGGGTTCATGAACATTCATGTTGTAGTGTATCAGTACTTCATTTCTTTTTATGGCTCAGTGCTATTCCATCATGCACACTTTATCTTGGTTGGAGTGTAATTCAGATACTGAAGCCTTTTTTTTTTTTTTTTTTTTTTTTTTTGCGGTGCCGGGGATTGAACCCAGGGGCGTTCTACCTCTGTGCTACACCCCTGGCCCTATTTTTTTATACTTTATTTTGAAACTGGGTCCCACGAAGTTGCAGAGGGCCTCACTAAGTAGAGAGTGAGAGTGAGAGAGAGAGAGAGAGAGAGAGCTGAGGCTGGCTGCAAACCCGGATCCTCCGGTCTCAGCCTCCCTAAGTACTAGGATTACAAGCATGCGCCACCACGCCCGGCTGCTGAAGCCTTTTAACTGGTTCATATTGCCACTTTTGCCTACTGTATAGTCCATATTTTACCTCTTCAGGTGATTTTAATATCCTGCTGGGCTAAGAATCAGATTCAGAAAGTTTACTAGAAGAACTGCAAGTTTAATTAGAATAAAATAAGAGAATAGAATAGTCTTCTTCTTTCCTATCTTCCTCTCTTTCTTTGATTCTGCAAGGAACCAACATATCAGTTTTAGTGGTTTTAAAGTTTCATGCTGGTTGCTTTCGCAACATATGCACTTTGAGTAAATTATAGAAAATACCGAAAGACAGAGAATACAATAGAAACCACATATGGTTTTACTATCTAATCTTTTGGCATCCTTCTAGCTTTTTAAATTTTTAAAATTTTCTATCTATGCATTCTATCATCTAATATTCTATTTACTATATTGTAGATTATTTTGGATATGTGATTGGTTTCCTACTTTTTCTACTTAATATATAAATATATAAGCTTTTTTCAAAGGTCATTAAATTGTTTTTCAAGCCAGGCGTGGTGGCGCATGCCTGTAATCCCAGTTCTTGGGAGGCTGAGACAGACAGACACACACACACACACACACACACACACACGCACACACAAATGTTTTTCAAGAAGGATTAAATGGCAGTGTTCATCATATGGATATACTGAAATAGAATTACTCTCATATTGGGGACAATTAGATTGCTTCCAGGTACAATTGGATAAATAATAAGTTAACTGTTAGAAAGTTTATTAAGGCTTGGAAACCTACTGCCTAAATATCCTCCAGAATGTACCAGTTTATACTTTAACAGGTTCACTAGCATTCGTTCTTGAAAGTGCCTGTTTTATTCACAATTTCACCAGCTTTGTAAATACTGCCTTACTCTGACATGTTTGCTTACATTTTTGTTTATATCACAGATTACTTTTTCTAGATCTTAAATGTTATAGAAGCATAATTTACACACAGTACATTTATTTTTGTGTATAGTTCTGTGTTTTAATAATGAATACACCACTGTAATGAGTTCACCACAATCAAGGAACAGGATTTTCATTTCCTCAGAAAGTTCCCATTAACTCTTTTGTAATCATGCTCTACCTCCATTCCAGGCAATGATGGATCTGATTTTAATCAATATAGAATAGTTTTGTTTGCCTTAAAACTTCATATGAATGAAACCAATATAGTAAATAAGCATTTGTATCTGGTTGATGCTCAGCATGAAATAAATAAAATGAATTCTGAAATTCATTCATGTTGTATGTATCAATAGTTTGTGTCCCCCTACTAGTATTCCTTTGAATGAATGTATTACACTTCATATGTATATTTATATGAAATATATATAGATGAATATATGAAAAAACCATCTACAAGAAAATATGGGGAAAATTTTAGTGACCTTGATTTTGACAGTGGTTTCTTAGTACATAAAAAGCACACACTATAAATGAAAACATTTCCGCAGAAAGTTCCTATTAACTCTGTGTGTGTGTATATATATATACATATTTATATATATGTGTATATATATATATATTAACCTGTTGATAGATAGATTGTTTTGGTTTGGGTTGTTAGTAAAATTGCAATTAATGTTTATGTGCAAGTTGTTTGTGGATATGCATTGTACTTTTTTGAGGTAAATACTTAGCAGTAGGATTGCTGGGTCATATAAGTGTATATTTACTTTATACATCTGACACTCCAACAATACTTGGTGTTGTCTGCTTTGAATTTTTAAAATGTTTTATGGGTTTTTTTTTTGGCTTTTCCCTCATGTTATAAAGATGTTATGCATCTTTTCAAATGCATATTTTGTGAAGTGTCTGTTCTTCAAATCATTGACTTCTTTTCTAAAAATTTGGGGTATTCTCTTATTGAGTGGTAAGAGCTTTAAAAAAATATATTCTGCATACGAAGCAGTGTGTGTGTGTGTGTGTGTGTGTATGTGTGTGTGTGTGTATCTTGCCAGTTTAGCTTTTCTTTTCATTTTCTTAAATAATACACACACACACACACACACACAAACATTTTTTGTGGTACTGATGATTGGACCCAGGGATGTTCTACCTCTGAGCTACACCCCCAGCCCTATTTTATTTTTTAGTTTGAAATAGGGTCTCGTTAAGTTGCTGAGGGTCTCACTAGGTTGATTGAATCTGTGATCCTCTTGTCTCAGCCTCCCAAGGGCCTGGCTTTAAGTCATATATATATATATATATAT
>PVJS01046239.1:0-15899 GCA_004027185.1 Glis glis | reverse complement strand
GGCTGTGGCCAGAACAGCTGTGGCTCCTGCTGCTGCCAGCCCTGCTGTCAAACCACCTGCTGCAATACTTGCTTCAAACCAACCTGTGTGACCAGCTGCTGCAACACCCCCTGCTGCCCACCCTGCTGCTGCGTGTCCAGCTGTTGCCGCCCTGGCTGCTCTGGTTCCTGCTGCTGCCAGCCCAGCTGCTGTGAGTCTAACTGCTGCCAGCCCAGCTGTTGTCAGTCTTGCTGCCGTCCCAGCTGCTGTGGCACACCCTGCTGCCAGCCAGTTTGCTGTACCCCCGTGTACGTCACGAGAACCTGCTTCCACCCCACTTGTGTCAGCCTGCCTGGTTGCCTGGCCCAAGGCACTGGATCCGGCTGTTGTGACCCTTGCTGCTGCTAAGCATCTTCCCAAAGGACCAACATCTGCAAAACCAAACTTCTGTCAACTGATTTGCCTCACCTGCACAAATATACTCCCTAACTTGGCTGAGAACCATCATGCTATCAACAGAAAATCTGTTCATCATCCTTTTTCTAAGAACTTGTGAATCCCCTGGAAGGAATGCAGAGTACATGCTCAGTCTCTCTTCCTGAAACTTTGTGTATCTTGTTCCAGCTTCATTGATCCTTGACGTGGGAGTATGGTCTTAGATTCAATTATGAGGCCAAAATCTCTACCTCTCCCTTTAAAGAACTTAGGAAAACACTTCTTCATAAAAACTTCAAAGGTTTAGGCAACTGATCAGTCATCGTATAACCATGTTTTCTTTTGCAGTCTACTTTGGATTCTTTAGGCTACATCCTCCTTTCCTAGTCATTTTGAGTTGTCTCCCTAGATGCAGACAGCCTTAATAAATTCTGTATTATTATTTATTCCATTTTGTCTGTCTTCATTTTACTGTGGTAAGAACACTTGACATGAGATCTACATGTCTAACAAATTATTATTAATTATTATCATTATTATTATTATTTGTGCTACTGGAGATTGAATACAGGGGTGTTCTGCCTCTGAGCTACATCCTCAGCCCTATTTGTTTATTTTTTATTTTGAAACAGGATCTCACTAATTTGCTGAGAGCCTTTATAAGTTGCTGAGGCTGTCCTTGAACATATGATACTTCTATCTCAGTCTCCCAAATACTGAGATTACAGGCATGTGCCACCATGCCGGGCACAAATTTTTAATTGTACAATACATTGTCATTAAATGACATACTGTAAGCACACTGTTGTTCATCAGATCTCTGGAAGTTATTCAACTTGCACAACTGAAATTTAATATCCATAGTTCTCCTCACCTCTGGAAGTCACTGTTCCAATTTTTTTCCTATCTGAGTTTGAATTTTGCATGTCTCATATGAGTGGAATCATGTAGTGTTTGTCATTCTGCGACTGAATTATTTCATTTAACATAATGTCTTCAAGGTTCATCCAAGATATCACAATTGGAGGGTTTTATCTTTCTTATCTATTATATGTCTGTACCACATTTTCTTTAAGCATTCTTTTGTGGATTTACAATTGGATTGTTTCCATATCTGGGCTATTGTTAATAGTGCTGCCATGAACATCAGAGTACTGATATCTTTTCAAGATTCTTATTTTAATTCTTTTACATAAATACTCCAAAGTGGGGTTGCTGGATCATGTGGTTTTTCTGTTTCTAATTTCTTGAGGAACCTCCATAATGTTCACAGTTGCAACAGCATTTTACATTCCAACCAGGGTAGAAGGGTTCCAATTTCTCAAAATCCTTGTCAACATCTCTATTCAATTGGGTGTTTTTATAATAGTCAAACACAATATTTGAACTATTGAAATATAATAATATTACAATGTGTAGTGACATTTAAGGCAATCATAACAAATTGCATGGTCTTGCCCAAGAAAGTAGAAGATCAAGGATTTATGTCTTCCCCTGTGTTGTGCTCATCCGGACACTGCCAACAATTTCATCTGTGTCTCTCTCCCCTGACTCTGAATTTTCATGGTGGAACCCACACACACAACGTCTTTTGAGAAATATACATTCATTATCACAAAATCCCCAATCAGGCTAGTACAAATTCTGCTAATCTTGTAGGCACTCCTATTTAATATCCCTTTACTTAAATTCGCTCTACTCCTACTTGTATCTCTTTTAAGGCCACTTTCCAAGGATAAGCTAATCCCTTTTCTGCCTGTTGCATCAGAGTGTACAACCTAAATTGTGATGGTTCTGAGATGTTAAGTGTCAACTTTCATTTGGTTCTTCCCTGACACAACATTGTATAGGTGATTATGATATTTCCTGCCATACAAGTCCATTTATATTTTTGGTAACTCAGAGAGTTTCACTGTTTTTGTTGTTGTTGTTGTTGTTGTTGTTCTCTTTGAAAATCCAAACAAAAAACTCACAGTAGTAGGTCTGATTTCTGAACATCATAGGGGCTCTCATATTTTATGTACTTGTTGATCAGATGATAATCTGATATCACTAGCTTGATTTTTATGATTTACCAATCGTACTCTCTCCACCCCCAGCTTCTCTTCTGTGAATTTAGCTGATGCTTTCATATCCTAAAAATAAGTGCCTCCTTTGATAATTTGAATTGAGGGTTTAAGACAATTCTTCACTCATGCTCTGTAGAAGAGTAAAATATTATGCATGAAATGATCAGTATTAATTTCAGAAAATGGGTCTTGGACTTTTTTTTCATTGCTTTAAGTACATAATGAAGCTCAGCAATTTGTCCACAAAGTGTCCCCTTGAATTCCTCCCATGGTGTGTGTACCAGAAAGGACCATAGGGATATTCTAATTTACATACTGAAAAGAAAAGGGCTGCTTCCCATGCTAAGACTTTGCAAGAGCACTATTACTGCATTCCATTGGCCATGAAAACACCTTCAGAATACCAGTACAGGAGCCACATCAAGGCCACACTGGGACACAGGAGTGTGGAGAAGCTTAGCTTCCTCAGAACTGACTTGATTGGCAAAGGTGGAGAAAATACAGGGAGAATGAAAGGATAAATTCATAAAATGCAAACCCAAAATATACTTCTTAAGAATTCAATAGTAGACATAATGCTATGAATATACCCCAAATTGCCAATTCCAATCTCAAAGACATGAGGGGTGAGGGTGGGGGTACCCAATAGGGAGGGCAACAAGAGTTGTGTGCATGTATTTTTCTAACATTCTGTACCCCACCATGATGTAAAATTACAATGTACCCAATTAAAAAAAAGATCAAAGTAAGCCATATACAGTGCCATATGCCTATGATCATAACCATACTGGATCATTTTCAGAAATGCAAGGTTGGTCTAACATTTGAATATTCTCATATGTTTTAATCACATTTACCAAAAATGATAGAATAATCATAACATTGTCTTCATTCATAAAGAATAAGCTTTTTCAAATGTCAGCAGTAATTCAAGACAGAATACCCTTAGCAAATGAGTAGGAAAAGGGTCTTATTACTGTTGACAAAGCAGGCCAGTTTTGCCCAGCATGCAGTATGCCTATCACTGAAACAACAAGGCTTGCAAAACAGAAAGGGTTTATCCATGAGGCAAACACTCAAAAGAGCAGAGAGCATGTCTCAAATCTGCTTCTCTGAGGATAGGGTTTGGGGATGTTTGTGTGATAATGAAGCAGGGGGGTCTAAGGCATGGGAAAGGTGATAGAAGTAAAGAAGTAATCAGTGGTCTGCACATGTGTAATCAAATTTCATGTTTCTTCATAGGACGTATGTTTAGAAAATGATGCATTAGTATGTCTGAAGATGGACTTTTTGACCCTCTGATGTCAAAGAAGTCAGCCTTAAGAAACTTGCACTGGACCAAGTGAAACCATTTTGACCTACACAAATGCTGCCTTTGAGTCTCTGAAAAACCACCTGGGGAAATGTTACTATGATGATCTACACATCAAAGGTGTTATTTATAGTAAAGCTTGTGGGAGTCATAAAATATTGCTTAACTCATGACCTATAAAATTAAAGTCAAGTAGAAGCAAGTAACTAAAAGAAAGTGAAGATGGATACATATGCAGGGCTCACTCACATTTTCCCACAGTTCCTTTATTTTGATGAAAAGAAAACACAGAAAGCATAATGTCTAGTTGTGAAATAGTGAGAAGTCAACCCTTTTGAACCAAAAATATACAAAGATACCCATTGCAATGATATATGAAACATTGCACTGGAGGGACTAACAGTGAATGAAGGCAAGAAAATATGCAAAATCAAAAGAATGTTATGTAGCTGGGTATGGTGATGCATGCCTGTAATCTCAGTACTTGGGAGTCCTAGAAGGAAGGATCACATGCCAGATATTTAGTGAGACTCTGTTTCAAAATAAAAAATAAAAAGGGCTGGGAGTGTAACTCAGAGATAGAATGTCTCTGGGTTCAATTTCCAGTATCATATAAATAAATAAATAAAAATAAATAAATAAATAAAAAATATAGTCAAAGTTTACCTACAGGGTTACAAGTCAACAGAGCAATTAGTTTTCAGGGATACATGAGAAGTTATGATGGGAAGGAATGAGTTAATATATATTTTGTAAAATAGCCATAGGGAAATGGATATGTTCATTTTGTGATAGCTTATAAAATAAGAAATTAATGATTTCCCTCATTTTAGTTTATTGGTGTATTGTATCTATACATCACAATGAGGTATAGAGTGATAGGAATATACATGCACAGAACACTTGAAACATTTAATAAATGATGTACCTACCAAAGGTTTTTTTTTTTTTTTTTGCAGTACCAGGATTGAACCCAGGGGCATTCTACCTCCGTGCTATACCCCCGGCCCTATTTTTTATACTTTATTTTGAAACCGGGTCTCACGAAGTTGCGGAGGGCCTCACTAAGTAGAAAGAGAGAGAGACAGGGAGAGAGTGAGAGAGAGAGAAAGAGAGAGCTGAGGCTGGCCGTGAACCCGGATCCTCCAGTCGCTGCCTCCCAAAGTACTGGGATTGCAAGCATGTGCCACTATGCCCAGCTCCTAACAAAGGTTTTAAACATGTCATAGTTCAAGGTCAAAAGTTCAGGTATCATCTCATTTAATCTTAATCCCCTCATTAAATAGAAAGAAGAAGGAGGGAGAGACAAAGGCAGAGAGGAAGGGAGGGTGGAAGGAAAGAAGAAAGAAGAAAGAAAGAAAGAAAGAAAGAAAGAAAGAAAAGAAAGAAAGAAAGAGAGAGAGAGAGAGAGAGAGAGAGAGAAGGAAGGAAGAAGGAAGGAAGGAAGGAAGGAAGGAAGGAAGGAAGGAAGAAAGAAAGAAAGAAAGAAAGAAAGAAAGAAAGAAAGAGGGCGGTATTTAAAATCACTGACTCTTTTGGTAACCACCTTTATGGCTATGGTCACCAGCTCATGCTGGTTTTCCTGGATCCACAGGGGTTATATTGCAGAAAGCACCACATGATTATCCTGCACAATCTTCAGTCCTGAATAAATCATGTCCAATGTTTACTCACACATCTGTTGATATCTTCTTAGTGTCCATGTGCTACATATGCATCTGCCAAACTCCTCTGATACAACTCTGCTGTAAACAACATACGGTGGTGACAGCCAGAACTGAGGCATTGCTTAACAGAGTCCCTACACATGCCTGAGCAGAAGTGGATCCATGGAGTTCATTCCCCACAAGTAGTTTCCTAGGAACACTCACCTCAAAATGAAGCTATACACCTGTCACTTCAGTTCAGTTCTACTTCATGGATAAACAGGTACAAAGGAGATAACTACTAGCTATAGGACACCCACATAAAAGAGAAATCTATCTTGACATATGTGCAAATTAAACACCTCTGAAAATGTGAGAAAACAGGCCAAGAACCCTGAAACAATTACAACCCCATATCAACTGAATTCCCAGATATAGATGTGCAAAAAATTCCAGATGGGGAATTCAGACATTTAGTTATTAAAATAATCAAAGATCTAAAAGATCTAATTGAGGGATGCAGATCCTGTAACTGGGGAGATGCAGTGGCTGCAGGAGCCCAGGCTAGAATCTACACAGAGACCATTTTAATCATTTCTAAATGTTCAGAGCAGGGAAATTAAAGATGGCAAAGAGGACTTTACCGGTGGCTACCAGCATTGTGGCTTCTACACAAGACCATCGGTGACACCAGCGACCTGTTGTGAATCCAGCAGCTGCAGAATAGAAGCAGTGAAGGCAAGCAGCAACTCGCTCCACGTGCAACACAGACCTGAACTGCCGCGACAGCAGAAGCGTCAGCGGCGCCATCTTGGTCAGGCCACGCCAGCGGCTACTGCTGTTGCAGCTTCTGCAGGCCACCAACAAAGAAGCCAGGGAGCTCTTCTAAAACCAGCACTTCAGAGCATGAGTGACAAAAGTGAGCAGCAGTGTGATACACACTCAACAGAGTCCCCAGGGCCCGGAGGCGTGACCAGAACCTGCGGCAGCGACTGAGCCAACCCCCCCAGAGATTAAGTGCAGCACTCAAGGAGACTGTAAGTCAACAAGCCACCCCAGGGGAGACTACCAAGCGTGGCCACAGGGATTCCCGGGGCCTGAGATGGTGCGGATTGCCCCAGTGGAGGCAGAGTGGGGTCTGCTGTGGGACGCAGTACACGCATGGATAAGCAAACAGTCCCTAGCGATATTTGGGTGGGACAGACTTGTGGGTGATCTGAGGTGACTGGAGCTGCCGGCTCTGTGTTATCTGTCCTCTGAGAGCATGGCGTGTCTCTAGGTTTGGCACACCAAGCCTAGCGGGAAGCATACCTCCTGCTAGAGCACAGCCTGTTCTGATGAGAACGGAACATAAAGGGGGGCTATGGCCTCAGAGGATCCGAGTTTCATGACATTCTTGCTCTTGCTCCCTGAGAAAGTGATAAGCACATGACTGCTTAGTGTCTTAATTCTTAGAAGCTTTGTTTTAAGAAGATACATGGTGGTTTGATTACATTAGTGCCTTCCTGTATGAGGTTCCCAGGATTTTGTCTATAAAAGAAGTCTGTTGCTCTTAATAAATATGCATTTGCTTGGAGCTGGTCTTCTGCTTTGCATCCCCTGTGTCCTGATTTCTGCATCGTTGCATATTCCCGGGGTCTCTGCTCCACTAGAGAGCGACCACACAGACTTGCAACCTGCAGGTCACAGCACCCTTATAGAGTCCCGGGGGATTGCCACAGGACATATAGCTGTGGTACCTGGGGAAAATTGGACCAAACCAGCCCTCTCAATGGAAAACGTGGAGATCGGTGTTTGTGCAGAATCGGGGAAAAGAGAAAACCACTGCTTCTGTAGGCAAAGAGAGACACAAGCCCGGGGCCCCCTACTGGTGACACCTGCCATAGGAGTAGACAGAGAGAGACATAGGGACAGCCCAAATGAAGAACGTGGAGACCTACGCTTGCAGTGAGAGGGGCAATAGCGGCACTGGTCGCTCACACAGGTAGTGAGAGGCACCAGGCAAGGGACTCATTCACTGAAGGAGACCAAGAATTGGGCCTGCAAATGGACATTATACTGAGCAAGTGAGAATAACCATTTAGTAAAGGTTATTCACCTTTAAGGCTCACCTAGTAGCAACTATCTAACTCTAGGATAAGAAACTATAAAGGGAGAGGGATTAGACATAGGATACCTACAGAGTAAGAGAGGAAGAGCTACCAAAAGCAACAAAGGTATAAACATAAGAAACCTTAAATCATGAAAAGGAAGAATAGCAAAGAAACAATGAGCCCCCACTATCCCACAACAACAGAACCAGCCAACTCAGAAGTACAAAGATTGCCAGAAGGACAATTTAGGACTTCAATAGAGGAAATGATACAGGATTTCTGAAAAGAATTCAGAGAGAGCCTGAAAGGAATGAAGGATCAAATAAGCATAGAAGCTGACACCCTGAACAGGAATCAAAAAGAAGCTCTGAAGGAGGTGAAGGATGCAATAATTGAAATGAAGGCATCAATACAGACCATCAACAATAGACTAGATTACATGGAAAACAGAATCTCACTCTTAGAAGATGACCTCTCCAAAAATGAACACATAGTATATAAATTAGAAAAAACAATTCGACAGCATAAATTGGACATTGAAGAGATCTCAGCCAGTCTTAAAAGAGCAAACGTAAGAAAAATAGGCATAGAAGAGGGATTAGAAGCTGAAACTAAAGGAATCAATAATCTATTCAGAGAAGTAATGTTAGAAAATTTTCCAAACCTAGAAAGAGGTCGATACACAGGTACAGGAAACATATAGAACCCCCAATAGACAGGATCAGAGAAGAGGTTCACCACGCCACATAATAATCAAACTGACTAATGTAGAGGCCAAAGAGAGAATCTTAAAGGCAGCGAGAGTAAAAGAGCAAGTAACATTCAGAGGCAAACCAATAAGAATCACTCCCGACCTTCCAAACCAAGTCATGAAAGTCAGGAAGGCCTGGAGCGACATATTCCAAACTCTGAAAGAAAACAACTTCCAGCCAAGATTTGTCTACCCAGCAAAGATATCTATCAAATTTGATTGAGAAATAAAAACCTTCCATGACAAACAGAAGCTGAAAGAATTTATGTCTTCCAAACCAGCACTAGAGAAAATGCTCAAAGAGATTAATTACAAAGAAGAAAAAATAAGGAAATGCGGAATAAGCTAAATCCTGTTGCGCCAGTGATTACAGAGAACCAATATGAGAAAGCAATCACATTCTTCTCTCCATCCTCTAAACCCTCAAGACTACAGACTTCCAGACTGGCCAGCCAAACTGCCCAGAAAACTCCTGCAGCTGCAGCAGAACTCTCTGGGACTGAGAAACAACAGACCCTTCCTGCAGGGACCCAAGTGTCTACAACCAGCCTCATCAAGAAAATGATTTTACAAACAGTCCCAGCTGAAGCCTCTGTGTGGCAGGGACTCATGTGATAACAGAGACTCACATGGCAATGACTAAACTCATGGGGTCTATGAGTTTGCAGACCATCCCTGTGGAGGTGGAGGCAGGTGCTACAGTCAGACACAGCAGAAATGAGAATTAGTAGACTGTCCCTAGGGACACTTTACAAGATCCAGAGTCAGCAGTCCATCCCACCCTACAGGATCTTCAGTGATCACTGCCAGATCTTCAGCAGTAGTGTTTTCAGGGTGAAATAACTCAGCAAAATATGCATCACGCTAGCAAGGCTAACTGTCACCTGTTGGAGTTTGGGCACTACCAGTACCAAGACCAGCAAGGTATCATATGATTGCAGCTGCATGAGAAGCAGTGGTGTCCCTGGGGCTAAATAACTCAGCCAACTACATCCCAGGCTCAGAACAGTACTATCTCTCCCCTGGTGGAGTTTGGGTCCCATGAGAAGGGAGGCCAGAGGCCAGCAGGGTTTCACGTGATTGCAGCTGGGAGAGCAACATTGGTGTCCCTTGGGATATTTAACTCAGACAGCCACACTACAGGCTGAGACTGCTACAATCTCTCACAGTTTGGGCCTGGTGAACAAAGATGCCAGCAGATGACAGGATCTCACATGATCTTAACCAGCAGAGCAAGCCAGGCGTGGTGGCACACACTTGTAATCCCAGTACATGGGAGGTGGAGACCGGAGGATCCAGGTTCAGGGCCAGCCTCAGTTACTTAGTGAGGCCCTCCACAACTTCGTGAGACCCGGTTTCAAAATAAAGTATGAAAATGGGGCCGGGGGTGTAACTCAGAGGTAGAACACCCCTGGGTTCAATCCCCGGTACCACACACACACAAAAAAAAAACATCAGAGCAGCAGTGGTCTCCCTGGGGCATTAAAGCTCAGCCAGCTGGGCTACAGACATAAAATGTTATAATCTCTGGCCCTGCTCAGATTGGGCCTGGAGTGCATAGAGGCCTACAGACAATCAGAGACTACTGCATGCCTGCACTGGTGAAGTACTGTATCTTATTAAAGAGGTTTGGGGGGACTAACTCAAAATTCTAATTATATGAAACAGATTCATTGAGGCAAATATATATCCCAACACAGGATTTATTATAAAGGGACAATTAGTAGACATAGGACACCCACACAAAGAGAAAGAGGATTCCAACATAACAGAGATAAAAATCTAAGAATCCTGAAAACATGAGAACAAAGTCCAACAACTCTACAACAATGGAGATTACCAATACAGAGCTGAAGAAAATGCCAAAAGGAGAATTGAGAATTTTGATTTTCAATATGATCAAACACCTTACAAATAAAATCAGAGAAAATGTACAGGATATAAAAAATATCAATAAAAATTTGAGGCCCTAAATAAAAATAAAAAAGAGGCCCTGAGAGAAATGAAGGATACAATAAATGAAATAAAGTCTTCAACAGAAACCATCACTGGCAAACTAGACTACATGGAAAATAGAGTCTCACTCTTAGAAGACAGTTCATTGAAAACTGATCACACAGTCAACAATGTAGAGAAGACAATGTGTCAACATGACTAGACTATTCAAGAAATTTGGATAATATACAGTTACCTTATTGATAATAGGCATTGAAGAAGGTGTAGAAGCACAAACCAAGGGCATTAGAAACCTCTTCAGAGACATAATATTGGAACTACCCAAATTTTAAAAACTAAATGGACATCTACATAAAGGAGATGTTCAGAACCCCAATAAAACAAGATCAAAGAACTTCTCCATACCACATAATCAAAATGACTAACATAGAGTCCAAGAAGAGAATCTTAAATGCATTGAGAGCAAAAGGATGGGTGACATTCATAAGGAAAACAATAAGAATCACTATGGACTTCTCAATCCAAAATGTGAAAGCCAGGAGGGCTTGGTATAAGTACTCCAAACCTGAAAGAAAACTTCCAATCAAGACTGCTATATCCAGCAAATATAGCTTGCAAAATTGACAGAGAAATACAAACCTTCTAAGACAAGCAGAAATTAAAATAATGTATGACTACCAAGCCAGTACTAGAGAAAGTACTTAAAGAAATAAATCACAAAGAAGAAACAAGAAATGAATACCGAAACCAGAGAAGGGACAAATTCCACCAGAAGAGCAACTAAGCAAAGGAGAAATAACACAATATCAAACAGAAAATATAATGCAAAGTGACAGGAAATAAAAATCATCTCTGAATAATATCATTGAATGTCAATGGTCTAAACTCCCCAGTTAAGAGGCATCAACTGGCAATGTGGATTAAAGACCATAATCTAACTATATTCTGTTTGAAAGAAACTCAACTTACAGGCAAAGATATTCATAGACTAAAGGTGAAACGATTAAAAAAGATATTCCATGCAAATGGAGACCAAAAACAAGTAGGGGAAGCAACTCGTATAACTGATGATCTAGACTTTAAGTCAAAACTTAACAGAAGGTCACCTCGGCAGCCTCTGCACCAGGTACTAAACCTTGGCATCCCAGCGCATCACCCCGGCAGCCTCTGTGCCTGCCCTGGGACTCAGAGTCACCTTGGCGGCCTCAGTGCCAGGTACCATTCCTCGGCGTCCCCCCGTGTCACCCTGGCGGCCTCTGCGCCCGCCCTTGGCTTCGGCGTTCCCCCTCCACGTCACCCCGGTGGCCTCTGCGCACACCCCTGGCCTCGACGTTCCCCCCCCCGCGTCACCCCGGTGGCCTATGCGCCCACCCCAGGCCTTGGCGTCATCTCGGCGACCTTTGCCCCCGCCCCAGGCCTTGGCGTCACCTTAGAGGCCTCTGTGTCCGCACCAGGCCTTGGCATAACCTCAACATCCTCTGTGCCAGGTACCAGACCTCGGCGTCCCCGTGCATCAAGCCAGCAGCCTCTGTGCCCACCCTGGGCCTCAGCATCCCCCCCATGCTTATCCCGGCGTCCTCTACACCCGGCCCAGGCCTCGGTGTCACCTCGGCATTCTTGCGTGTCACCCCGGCAGCCTCTGCACCTGCCCCAAGCCTCGGAGTCACCCCGGCAATATAGGCACCCGCCTCAGGCCTCGGTATCCTCCTTCGTCACTCCAGTGGCCTCTGCAACCGCCCCAGACCTCAGCATTACACCGGCGGCCTCTATGCCCACCCAAGGCCTCGGTGTCCCCCTATATCACCGGGCCATCCACGCCCGGACTCAGACCCCGGTGACCTCCTGCGCATCCCGGGTGGCCTTCCGTGCCCTGCCTTGGACCCCAGCTCAGCCACCTGAGACCCAGAGCCTGCATCTCTCTCCACCTTGCGGGAGCCTCTGTGCCATACTCCAGAGCCCGGATACCCTCTGGCGCCACCACCCAAGACCCGCGCAACTCTGGGCTGTCTCTGAGCAGGACATGCCCCGGCGATGCCACCTGAGATCTAGGAGCACACAGTCCCCCCTGGGACCCACGCGCGATCCTCTGTGCCGCACCTCAGAGCCTGTGCACCCCAAGGCGCCGCAACTCGATACCCAGAGCCCGCTCCTCCCACGGGCCCATTTGAAATCCTCAGTGCAGCGCATCAGAGCCCGGGCACCCTCCAGCAATATTGCCCGAGACCCGGAGCACGTGTGCATCCCTAGGGGCCCGGGCGACCCCCAGAACCCATGACTCAGAAACAGGGCACCTTCTGGCACTGTCACCGACGCCTCAGAGCCCACACCCAACATCGCACCTCGAAGTTCTCCTCATGTGCCAACACCCGAGCTCTGGAGCCTGCGTACCCCTCCAAACAAAATACCATGCCCCAGCCAACAGGACAAGAGGGATCCACACCCTGCAGCATACTGGCCCAATTGGGACTAAAGGAACCATCAAGAGGTCTCATACACAGAAAGGAAGATGATGCGAAGGCAACAGAAATACAAAATGGAAAACACCAAAAATACAAGAATGAATAACAGTAAGGAAACAAGAAGAAACACCCACAATGCATCAACAAGTGAGATCACTGACTCTGACGTGCAGGAAATGCAAGACGGAGAATTCAGAATTTTGATCTTCAGAATGATGAAAGGCCTCAAACAAAGTGTAGAGGAGATGAAGGAGGAAGTTGAGGCTCTAAGGAAGAATCACAAAGAAACTCTGAACAAAATGAAGGAATCAATAAATGAATTAAAGACTGCAATAGAAACCAACTCTAGTAGGTTCGACCACATGGAAAATAATGTATCACTCCTGGAAGACAGCTCATACAAAACTGAAAACACAGTCAACGATATACAGAAGATATTACAACACACCCTGGCCATTCAAGAAATACGGCACAATGCAAGACGTCCTAATCTAAGAATAAAAGGCATCGAAGAAGGTTTAGAAGCACAACCAAGGGTATAAGAAACCTCTTCAAAGAAGTAATTTCAGAGAATTTTCCAAACATAGAGAAAGATTTGGTTATATACATACAGGAGACATATAGAACACCGTTAAGACAGGACCAAAGAAGGACCTACCCTTGCCACGTAATAATTAAAATGACTAACATAGAGGCCAAAGAAAGAATCCTGAAAGCAACAAGAACAAAAGAATGGATGACATACAGGAGTAAAACAATAAAAATCACCCGAGACTTCTCAACCCAACTCAGGAATGCCAAGATGGATTGGTATGAAGTACTCCGGACCCTGGAAGAAAACAACGTCCAACCAAAATTGAAATATCCAGCAAAGCTATCATTTAAAATTGATGGAGAAATAAAAATGTTCCATGATAAACAAACATTTAAAGAATTCATGAGAACCAAGCCTACATTAGAGAAAATCCTAAAAGAAATAAACCACAAAGAAGCAAAGACAAGCAATTTTCAGAACCACAGGAGAGGTGAACTCCACCAGGTAGACAACTAAACAAGGAGATTTGTCACTACAGCAAATAGAAAATAAAACTCAAAATGATAGGAAACAAAAATCATCTCTATAATAACATTGAATGCCAAAAAACTCAACTCCCTAATTAAAAGGCAAGACTGGCAATGTGGATCAAAAAGCATAACCCAACTATATGCTGTCTACAAGAAATTCACGTTCTAGCCAAAAGATACTTATACGCTAAAGGTAAAAGGATGGGAAAAGATATACCATTCAAACGGAGATCAAAAACAAGCAGGGGTGACAACGCTTATCTCAGACAAAATAGACTTTAAGCTAAAACACATCAGAAGAAACAAAGAGGGTCACTTCTGATTAATAAAAGGAAGAATCCAACAAGAAGATATAAAAATAGTAAACATTTACTCCCCAAATGTGGGTGCATCCACATTCATAAAACAAAGTCTTCGGGATATCAGGTCCCAAATAGACCCAAACACAATAATATTGGGAGACTTCAACATACCACTCACGCCACTAGATAGATCCTCCGGCCAAAAAAATGAATAAAGATTGCTCAGACCTAAAGAAAAGTATAGACCAGATGGATCTAATAGACACATACAGATTATTTCAACCAACAACACCTGAATACACATTTTTCTTAGCTGCCCATGGAACATTCTCCAAAATAGACCACATACTGGGTCACAAATCAAGCACCAGCAAATTCAAAAGATGTGATATAATTTCCTGTATCTTCTCAGATCACAATGGATTGAAACTGGAAATTAACAACAGGAAGACAAAAAGTATTCACATAAGTACATGGAGACTGAACAATACACTCCTGAATGAGGACTGGATCAGAAAAGAAATAAGGGGAGAAATAAAAAAAAATTCCTAGAATTAAATGAAAATAGAGACACAACATATCAAAATCTGTGGGACACCTTGAAAGCGGTGTTAAGAGGAAAATTTATAGCACTGAATGTCCACATAAGTAAAACAGAAAACATCCAAATAAATAACCTAATGACACACCTCATGGATCTTGAAAAACAGGAACAATCGCAACCCAAAGCCAGTAGAAGGCAGGGAATACCTTAAATCAGAGCAGAAATTAATGACATAGAAAATAAAAAAAATACAAAGAATCAACAAAACAAGGAGCTGGTTCTTTGAGAAGATTAACAAGATTGACAAACCACTAGCTAACCTAACCAAAAGAAGGAGAGAATCAATGCAAATTACCCAAATCAGAAATGAAAACGGGGATATCACCACAGATAGTGGAGAAATCCAGAGGATCATAAGAAGCTACTTTGAAAACTTATATTCCAATAAAATGGAAAACATGGAAGAGAAATACTTTACAAGCTATTCCGTGAAATTGAAAGAGATGGAATTCTTCCGAACTCTTTTTATGAGGCCAACATCACATTAATACCAAAGACAAATAAAGATACCTCAAGGAAAGAAAATTACAGACCAATATCATTAATGAACACAGACGCAAAACTTCTAAATAAAATACTAGCCACGCACATACAGAACCATATGGAGAAAATCGTACACCATGACCAAGTTGGTTTCATCCCAGGAAAGCAAGGCTGGTTCAACATAAACAAAATGATACATGTTATCCAGCACATAAACCGAACTAAAAATAAAAATCACATGATCATTTCAATAGATGCGGAAAAAGCATTTGACAAAATTCAACACCCATTCATGTTTTAAGAACTCTGCAGAAAACTGGAATAGAAGGAACATGCATCAACATCATTAAGTCAATATATAATAAACCCAAAGCCAACATCATATTGAATGGGGAAAAATTGCCAGAATTCCCCTTAAAATCAGGAACAAGACAAGGATGCCCACTATCACCACTCCTTTTCAACATAGTCCTTGAAACCCTTGCCAGAGCAATAAGACAGGAGAAGGATATCAAAGGAACTCAAATAGGAAAAGAACTAAAATTATCTTTATTTGCAGATGATATGATCCTATACCTAGAAGACCCAAAGAACTCAACCAAAAATCTACTAGAGCTGTTTAACAAATTCAGCAAAGTAGCAGGATACAAGTACAACCTAAAAAAAATCAGTAGCTTTCATATATGCCAACCATGAATCCACTGAGAAAGAAATCCAGAAAACAATTCCATTCACAATAACTTCA